>JANSTW010104334.1:0-17850 GCA_027564275.1 Diadocidia ferruginosa | reverse complement strand
TCAATCATCAATACTGAAAGATTTTGATGAAATTTCTAGTGGAAATTTTTAAAACCCGTTATGTTGAAAATTTCAAAATTTTTAAATCTGATAATTTTGGTGTAATTTCAGCAGATTTGGAAATTTGTACATTTTTTTATTAATTTTTATTGAAATATTTCTATTTTTTCTTTTTATAAATCTTCTGAAATTGTCTCTAAATTTTCTCAACTTTTCTCAACTCTGTATAACTGATACAAAATCCCTGATTAATCCAGCCTCACTTATTAATAATTTAATATGAGTTTATATTGCGACAAAAAGTATCGCTTCATTCAACCATTTCTACACACCTGATTTAGAAATATCTATAAAAATATCAAAATTATTACCATCACAGATTGCCAAATAGCTATAGCTTTAACATTAACTATTTTTAATTAGTTGTTAAAATTATATTTTCATTAAATTTAAATGCATATAATTTATTTTATCTTTGTACAAATAAATGTATACACAAGTTGTTTCAAAAAAACAGGAACGTGTTTTGGAGTTGAGCATTTTCTTAACTCTTAAGTCATTAAATTTAATAATTATAAATGTAATATGTAAAATCATATGTAAAATTATATGTAAACTAAACATGCTTTGCAGATAACCTGCTTAAAATCTCAATAATTATTATTATTTCCATTTCCTATTAAAAATTAAGATTTATGTGAAAGAAAAGATCTCTGAACAAATATGTAGAAAAATTATTGATTTAAAAATAGTCTACCTAGTGCCGAAACGCGTGTTGCAAATTTTCATAATTTTTTTACAAAGATTTGCTTTAAATCATAAGAATTTC
The DNA here is from genome assembly GCA_027564275.1 of Diadocidia ferruginosa. Lineage (NCBI taxonomy): Eukaryota > Metazoa > Arthropoda > Insecta > Diptera > Diadocidiidae > Diadocidia > Diadocidia ferruginosa. The sequence goes on along the minus strand of JANSTW010104334.1, from coordinate 17,021 downwards.
AATTAACTAAAAAAAATAGGGCAATGGCTATTGATATAAAACGAACGACCTATAGATCTTCAGCTGATGTGACCTTTACACAAAACGCGAGTTGCAAATTTTCATAAAGAAAAAAATTAACATTTTTTTACAAGAATTTGTTCTAAAATAAAAAAATCTAATAAAAAATGAAGGCAATTGCCGTTGATTTAAATCGATCTACGTATGATCGTCAGCCATACTGATGATGAGACATAAAAATTCCGAAACGAGATGCAAATTTTCATAAATAAAAATATTTTTCAAGAATATGTAAACATAATAACTAAGATCATCCATTAAAAAATTAAAGCAACTTTCATTGTTTTAAACGATCTACCTATATGATCTTCAGTCATACTGATGATGAGACGTAAAGATGCGGAAACGATTTGCAAATTTGTATAAAAAAAATGTTTTTTACAAGCAGATTTGTTCTAAAATATTATAACTAATCAAAGTTCTTCTTCAAAAAAAAATTAAGGTAACTGCCATTGATTTAAAATGATCTCTCAATGATCTTTAACCATCTGATGATGAAACTTATAGGTCACGAAACGCGAATTACAATTATTCCTGAAAAGTAATTTTTTACAAGGATTTGTTTAAAAACATAAGAACTTACCTTATCCAATAAAAAAATGGATTTAAATCGATCTTCGTATGATCTTCAGCCATACTGATAATGAGACGTAAAGGTCCCGAAACGCGAGTTGCAAATTTTCATAAAGAAAAAATTTAACATTTGTTTTACAAGAATTTGTTTTAAAATAAAAGAACTAAGAAAATCCAATAAAAAATGAAGACAATTGTGATTGATTCAAATCGATCTACGTATGATCGTCAGCCATACTGATGATGAGACATAAAAATCCCGAAACATAAGTTGCAATTTTTTTTATAATAAAACAAATATTTTTTAGGAATATGTTCTTAAACATAAGAACTAAGATCATCCAATAACAAATTAAAGCAACTTTCATTGATTTAAAACGATCTACCTATATGCTCTTCAGTCATACTATTAATGCGACGTAAAGATACCGAAACGAGTTGCAAATTTTTATTAAAAAAAATGGTTTATTACAAGCGGATTTGTTCTAAAATATTAGAACTTTGATTATCAAAAAAATTAAGGTAACTTCTATTGATTTAAAATAATCCTCAAAATGATCTTTAGCCATCTGATGATAAGACTTATAAGTCCCGAAACACGAAATAAAATTATTCCTAAAAAGTAATTTTTACAAGCATTTGTTCAAAAACTTAAGAACTTAGCTTATCCAATAAAAAATTAGGACAGATGCCATTGATTAGAATCGATCCACATATTATGATCTTCAGTAATACTGATGATGAGACTTAAAGGTCCCGAAACGCGAGTTGCTAATTTTAAATAATACAAAAATTGTACATTTGTTCAAAAGAATTTATTCTGAAGCATGATAACTTAGATAATCCAATAAAAAAATTAGGCAACTGACATTAATTTAAATCGATCTATTTATGATCTTCAGCCATACTGATGATGAGACGTAAAACTCCCGAAACAAGAGTTTGCAAATTTTCATAATTTTTTTTACAAGGATTCTGAAACCTAAAAATGTAGATTATCAACTAAAAAATTAAGGTATCTTCAGGAAATACATGTCTAGAGAATAAACCAAATTAGAAAGAACCAATTCCTGTGCTCAAATTCTGCACAAAATATCATTAAAAATCCATAAAATTCAATATAAAATTATAATTCCACACCATTACGTATATAAAATATACAACACATGTAATTGATATTGTAACTTCATATAGAAATGAGATCGAGATCTTTAAAAAATATTATATATAGCGGTGCCGCACAAATATCGATTATTATATAAGTTTTTTTATTATATAAAGTCGTATATAGGTATATGATCACTGCGCTAACATATCGTTGTTGGGTGTAAATTACATAAAAATATTGTTTTCGTATATTTTTTTTTGTATGTCGCGTTTAATTGAAAACCAGAATATTATATTGAGTACCATAACATTTATATTTTTATGTATATAAAGGCACGAAACGTCACTAACACATGTGGGATGCAATCGACAAAATTATTTTTATGGTGGCTCCAATTCGACCTATCAAATTCGTCTTTTTCATAAGAAAAGTTTTTTATAATTAAATAAAAAAAAACAATTAACCGATTAAGGCTTAGATCTATAAGTCGATAAATCGATACATAGTAAATCATCGATTTTTAATAATTTCAAAATTTGTATATTCAATTTTTGATATTTTTGTTGGATGAATATCGATATTTAGCAAAAAAAAATATTATCGATTTTATCGATGTAGTCATTTTATGTGTATTTTTTCTTAAAATTAATTAGGAAAAGATCATATTATTTTCTGCTACTATTTTTGATAATATCGATATGATTTTGTTTTAATTGTTTTAAACAATATTATCTGTTTAATCGATGTTGTCATAATAATGTTTGTGTTTTTTTAATAAATTAATTAGGAAAAGTTATAATATTTTTCTCAGCCAACATTTTTGATAAAATCGATAAATGTCGATGATTTTTTTCTTCTAATTTACTTGAAATGTCAATTTCAATTTGAAAATAATAAAATATCGATGTTTTTTAGATATCGAACAGAGGAAATAATTTTAAATAAAATTCAAAGTTTTATTTAAGAAAAAATCTTTTCTTGGAAGCAAACAATTGTGAAATATTTAGAGAAGGCTTCGTGCCTATTATGTGTAACATTATATCTTATAACAAGTGAACTATATCTCTTAGTTTGTGTACAACAAATTCATTTAATTAAATTTAATTATTTTTTATATATTAAAGAATTGATTTAAGAGATCAAATGTTTTTTTTTCTAAATTTAAAATTAAAATCAATTTTTCTGTCCACAGGGAACAACAACTGCTGAATGTTTTCGAGGTTGTCGTATCGACGCTGGAGGGAAAACTACAGCGGATAGACAATTTAGACAAGGCAGTGGAACATCTGATGCGACGGGTCGAACAGCTTGACAATCGAGTGGCAGATAATATTGATAAAACCGATGCTGTCATATCGAACCTGCTGAGTTTGGATAGTAAGATAACGACAAGTAACAGTGAAAGTGGGTCATTTGAAACATCACAGAAAATGTCCTCAAACATATTGGACATAAGACTGGAGTCGCTTAATCAAAAGATTGGTGATATTGATTCCAAGTTGGAAGGACTAAAAATGCAAATTGATAATAATTTCTTGCCAGTTGATGAGCTAAACGCTGAGGCTAGTGAGAAGAAACCGATCAGTATGAATGTTTTGGAGATTACAAAGTCGATGAACGCTGAGGTCATAAGTCACGTGACCAATGAGCTGGACGGCCTCAAGTCGACCACACAAGATATGGATAAAAAGCTGCAGTTTCACATTAACTTGGTGTCGGAAAATATCGGGAAGGTTTTGCGAATGATCGGCGACATACACGAAGCCGTAGTTGATCATCACGAAGATTACGATCATAATTCTACGACAACACAGGCTCCGATGATCAGGACGAGTAAGATCGATACGTTGGCAAAGCAGATAAAGCCAATAATGACGGTTTCGGAAAAGATGGATGAAGTTTGGGATGTGGTGGTCGGTACGAAAAGTTCCGTTGATGATTTGGTGCCAAAAAGTGATGAACTTTTAACCCAAACTCAGCGACAGGAACGAGCTATCGGTGAAATACACCATGATTTAAAAACAAAAACAAATTTAATCATAAGTAATTTGGATATTGTAGAGAAACGATTGAAAAAACAGGAAGATGATGTTGCCGTACTGGCACAACGACCCGTTTCGGCTGAATTGCTTATGGATCCCACAATCGATCGACTCGTTGAATACGATTCAAATCGGTAAGTTGTATTTTGTTTGTTTGTGATATTTTTTGAAAACTTGCATTAAATATAAAATGTTGATCTGATCATATCAAATTTTATTCGATTTTTAATCGTATTAAAATATGATCAAATCGAAAAGAGATCAAAACAAGTTCTGATCGAATCAATATCAGAAAAATTGTTATCGAATCAAAATCTAATCGAATTAAAAGCAGAAATTTTTTGATCGATTTAAAATACAAAGCATTTTGATTCGATCAAAATGAACTTTTTTTATTTGATTAGATGTTGATTCGAAATTATTTTTTGATCGAATTAAATGGATCGAATCAGATGGATCAAATCAAAATGAAAAAAAAAATTGTGATTGAATCAAGACACAAAATATGTTGATTTGATCAAAATCATTTATTTTTATTCGTTCAGATTTTGATTTGATTCGATCAGATTTTTATTCGATCAAAACTGATTTGATTTGAGCATTGATTGATTAGATTTTTTAGTAAGCCTGATTTTTTCTCATACAAATTTCATGATATGTTGTCATTAGTTATTTCGCATCACTTCCGATTTCCTAAGATTTTACAAAATTAGAGATTTATTCACGCAATCTCATACCTAATTGCATATTCTATAGTTGGAGTCATCTGAATTTCATGAACATTTCATTGATCCCCTTTCCGGATCTAAGTTTTAAGACTAAGAACAAGACTTTTTCACGCATGCTCATACCTTACATATAAATTTACTAAAAATTGACTTTTTCAGCACAAAGTTTCAAAATTAATTTTCAAATGAGTAAAAATTACATGCAGCTCCTCGTGAATAAATTAAAACTGTCAGGCAGAACAAAAATGCTGGATCGGAAATCTTTTGTTATTGTTTATTTTAAGAGCTTTAAGTTTGTTTCTTTTTTTCCAAACTTTTATTACAAAAAAATTTTTTTTTTTTTTAAATTATGTTACAATCCGATGGTTTGAAAGTAAGGAGGAGGGTGAGATTCTTTTGTTTATTATATAACATTTTGTTGGACCTAATTAACAAAATTCAGTTTTAGTTTAAAAACTTGAAAATAAGATGCATTAGACAAGACCAAATGAGTCCGATTGCGCCGTGTTGGCTTATATAAATAAAACATTTTAAAAATTCTAGAGTAGAGGAAAAAGTTCGAGGTTTAGCTTTTTTATGATTGATTTTTTTTTTGTGGACTTAATTTAATTATTTAATTTTAAAACTAAAGAATTTGTTGCATTAGGCAAGACCGATAATGGATCTGACTGCGCCATGTTGTCTTCTAAAAATTTCGGCCAAAATTCTAGAAATTATTATTAATTTACACTTTTTTCTTAAACAGATACTCAATCTACGAAGATTTTACCGAACCACCAATACCAACAACAACATTTGTCGTAACATCCTCGTCCACATCAACGTCCACCTCAACAAACATCAGCCAACAACCTTCCGTAATAAACGGAACAACGTTCAGTTCAACGTTACAAAATATCAATACAATCCCATACGGAAATGGCACGTCAACCACAAAACCGATCTCGAGGAAAGGCGGAATTATCTTTCCAAGTGTTAAGAATAAGCCTTCGGTAGTGAACTCAACCTTTGCCACAGATAGTTTGAGTTACAAGGATGTTAAGGTAAGTTTTGAAATTCGCTCCTGTCTACTTGTGTTTATTCAGTATTTTTGTAGGGCTTTTCATGTATCGATCTTCAAAATGCCGGAATGAGACAATCGGGCGTGTATTACTTGCAAATTAGAGGGACAACCTATTGGTTCTTGAAGGTGTTTTGTGATCAAGACGTGGCGGATGGTGGTTGGACGGTAAGTAATTAGAAAAGTTATTCTTTTTCCAGGTCTAATAAATTGAATTCACAGGTAATTCAACGACGAAACGATTTCGGTGAACCACGAGAGAATTTCAATCGAGATTGGGCCGATTATAAAAATGGCTTCGGTGATCCCGCGAAAGAGTTTTGGTTGGGCAATGAAAATATCTATATGCTAACGAACAATGAAGACTATGCGTTGCGAGTGGAATTAGAAGATTTTGAAGGAAATAAACGGTGAAATTTTGAACAGTTATAATTTTGTCTAGCTTCGTTCTAATTTGTTTTTGTTTAGATATGCCCAATATTCACATTTTAAAATTCATTCTGAAGCTGATTATTACAAATTGGAAATCGATGGATACGAGGGTAATGCAGGCGATGCTCTCAACGACCCTTGGTATGGTTCAAATAATTCGCCATTTTCCACATATAATCGAGACAATGACCGAAGTTCATTAAATTGTGCAAGTATGCTTAAGGTATGTTTACAACTGTTTCATTTATCTGGCACAAATTAAGGATTTCGAAAATATAATTAATTCAGTCAAATTATGAAATTAATAACGACCAGTCAAAAACATTACTTTATTTTAAATTTTATTGCGAAAATTAATTTAAATCGATCAGATCGTGGAATCAATGACGACCAGTTTGACCATCAGATGGCGCACATCTAGTGTTCATATTTGTGAACATGGCCGCTGTTGTATAGTCGAATAATTTAATCGTCTCATGTTAATTGCAAATTTTTAATGGAAAAATGTTTATTTAAGTACTAATTTTGCGCGCAAGCAGTAACTGAAGTAATTTCGTAAAGAATTTAATAAGTGGCTCTATAAAAAACTGAAAATAAGTGGCAATATTCTTAATTTTTTATCCTAATGTTGATCATTATTGCTATTCAATAATATATATTTATGTGAAGAATAAAACGTTATAATAATATTCGTACTTTCATATGGTATTATTTACAACAAACAAAGCTGGTGTGAAGCTGTATGTGTTCATCCTATTGTGCTACAACCGTAATTACTGTGGCTTTGAATACCTTTATATATATAAATATTGAATTATATTGAAACATCTCATCTGGATAACTTGTCAATATTATTTAAGAAATGTTTTATTATTAAAACTTTCTTATCTTTTGGAAATAATCATAATGGGTAAATCAGTTATGACTCGTAGTGACTCCTGTGGTAGTAATAGCAGCTTATCAAAAAAGGTTATAAAAGGCATTGCTCAAACTTGTGCAAAAAATATGAACACAAGTAATACTGCAACATTATCTAAATATTCAAATGAAGATTTGGCTTCTTTAATAATTGATCTAAAGTCAACTTTAACAACAAAAATTGAAAGTGAAGTAAATTCATTAAAAATAGAATTTAATACAAATTTTAAAAATCTTTCAACTGAAGTTGATACAAAAATAAACAATATCCAGAAATCAATCGATTTTATCGATAAAAAAACTCATCAATTTGAAAGGCAGGCTATCGCAAATGATGTCATCATTACTGGTATTCCTTTCCTAGCAGATGAAAATACTCGTGATATTATAAATAATATTTGTACAGCTATTGGTTATAATGAACCTGCATTTTCAATGGATGCAATTTTTAGAACGAATCGTAATGGTACAAATATTAATAAACCAATTATTGTAAAGTTTGGTGGACAGTATTTTAAGAAATCGTTTTACAAGAAATATATTCAACATAAGAACTTATGCTTGGCTCATATTGGCTTTCAATCTCAATCGAGGATTTTTGTTAATGACTGCACTACAGTGTTGGACAGAGAAATCAATAAAGCTGCTATAAAGCTTCGTAAAGATAATCTAATATCTAAAGTATTAGTTATCAATGGCTCTATTTACGTTACTCCGTTAAACAGCTCCACTGCAATTAAAATTCCATCTTTGGAAAAACTATCTGAACTGGTCTCAATTTAAGATAGTACTTGTGAATTCAAACATGTTTTTTTTTCTTAATACTTATATACTTATATATCACAATTACTAACATTATATAAATACTACGCTTAAGATTAAATTTGCAGAATTACATTTAAATTTATTATTTTTTTTTTCTTTTTTATTTTTGTTTATTAATTTTATTTGCAATTTAGCATTGGATGGTTATTGAAATTTGGATTATATAGTAAAAAATTATAATTATATAATATTTGAATATTTATAAATATTTGTTAAATAACTTTATCATGTTTCTACTTTTGTTATACTTTATGTTGCACCTATGTATTTCTCTCAGTTTGAACACACTTATCGGGTACTCTTTAATGTCATCGTTTTTTTTAACTTTTTATTATTTATTCTTTTTAGGGGTTTTTCATTTTGCAATGAATTGGCTAATTTTGAATTTGTATGGTACTTGATGGCACAGCAACAATGCGAGGTTTCAATGTCAGTGCTATTCTATTAAAAAGTTTTTTTCAATCAAATACTGACAGATTAAACGTATGTCATTTTAATTCTCAAAGCTTAAAAGCACCAAATAAAATTGATGAGGCTCGTCAAGTTTTTGTCGGATCGAATGTCCATTTAATAGGAGTAAGTGAAACGTGGTTTAAAACAAATACGAGTTCAAAGTCTGTGTCTATGTCCGGCTTTAAGCTTTATCGTAATGATCGCACTGGTAGAGGAGGTGGAGTTTGTGTTTATGTACGAGATAACATAAGAGTTATAAATATTTACTCGAGATCAGCGACTGGGTCAACGATTGAACACATTTTTCTTAAACTAGTAATTAATAGTAAGCTTTTCCTATTTGGTGTCGTGTATAATCCTCACAGAAGCAACGATTTTGATGAGTTAGAGCAACATATTTCTTCTGTGGTCTCTGAATTTGAAGATGTTATTATCACGGGCGACTTCAACTATGATTTGAATAGTATAAGGCCTGAAATTAAATCCAAATGTGATATGTTTAAAGATATGTTAGAGTCTCAGAATCTATCCATTCTTCCATCTGAACCAACTCATTTCAGTCGTTATGGCTCTTCGCTATTGGACTTGTTTTTGATTAACTCTGACTATATTTTTAAGGTTCTGCGCCAAACACAAATTAATTTCAGCTGTATGTCTAATCATGACCTAATATGCTTATCATATCAGTGTGAAGTCACGCCAATTGTTCAAAAAAAAATTCTATACAGAGATTACACACGAGTAAAATTAAATGACTTGTCAAACGATTTTTTTGATTTATCTTGGAATGCATTTTTTAGCCATTGCGATGTTGATGAACTAATATTTAATCTATACAACAATTTTTATTACCTTTTTAATAAACACGTACCACTCAAAAGTGGAGTTAAATCTAGTTCTGATGACAAAGCGCCATGGTTTACCAAAAGAATTCATGATATGATAGCCGAACGTGAAATAGCCTATTACAATTGGAAAAAGAATCGTACTTCTGTTCTTTACAAAATCTATAAGGATATAAGAAATAAAACGAACAATGTAATTCAAAAAACTAAAGCTGGATACTGCATTAAAAAATTAAATCCTGACCTTCCGCAAAGAGATATATTTAATAATCTTCGAAATATGGGTCATATTGAAAAACATTGTAGTGATCAATTTGATTTCAGTCCGGATGATTTTAATGATCATCTTATAAAATCAAGTTCTTCTTCATTTTCATTTGCAGACTCTATAAATGGATTTCTTTCTAATGACGGTTTTGGGTTCAATGTTATCAATGAAGTTCAAGTTCTACACGCAGTTCAGAACATTAGATCCAATGCCGTAGGTTACGATATAATCCCAATTCGATTTATCAAATTACTTTTACCTTATGTCATCCCTCATTTAACGCATCTTTTTAACGCAATCATAACTTCTTCACATTTTCCTGCGTTTTGGAAAACAGCCAAGGTTATTCCCATTCACAAAAAATCTGCACCGTTTGATCTTTGTGACTATCGCCCCATCAGTTTGTTGCCGGCTTTGTCTAAGGTTTTGGAATTTGTTCTGAGGAATCAAATCAGTGAATATTTGTCGAAGGAAAATTTATTGTACCCTTTACAGTCTGGTTTTCGCTCTAATCATAGCACAGCGACTGCTCTACTAAAAGTGTCGACTGATATTAAAATTAACACAGACAAGAAACTTTCCACTGCTTTGATTCTTCTGGATTTTTCCAAGGCGTTTGATACAGTGAACCACAACTTGCTTTTGTATAAAATGAAAAATTTATTCAATTTCTCTTCTTCGGCTTTAAATCTGATACGTACTTATCTCTCAAATAGAGTTCAATTTGTTTCTGTTAATGATAAATCATCATCTTCTTTGAAAATCCTTAATGGAGTACCCCAAGGATCAGTTCTGGGACCTCTATTGTTCTCTTTATACATAAACGACCTGCCTAATGTTCTTAAATATAGTTCATGTCATCTCTATGCGGATGATTTTCAGGTTTATATTTCTGGGCAGGGTACGGATTTTGTTAACAGTATCCATAATCTAAACATTGATCTTCAGTTTATATGTGATTGGGTTGGCAGAAATGGACTTTCTCTAAATATAAATAAAACACAAGCTCTGCTTATTAATCATAAATACGATTGTTCTCTACCACCAGTGATAATTAATCAAAATGTAATACCCTTTATGCAAAGTGTCAAAAATCTTGGAGTCATCTTTGACTCGAAATTAAATTTTCATGAACAGATTAATAATGCTGTAAAAAAGGTTTATGGTGTATTGCACAGACTGTGGAAGTTGTCGTCATTTACTCCAAGGCGTATAAGAAAAAAACTCGTTGTTGCACTTTGTATACCACATTTGATTTATTGTGATATTGTGATTGGAAAGTTAGACTCATATGCTAAACGTAAAATTGATTTAGCTTTTAATTCATGCTTAAGGTATATCTTTAGTATACAAAAATTTGAGTCTATATTAATCGTTATAGAATATCACTGCTTGGCTGTGATATGGCTAATTACTTCTCGTATATAGATTTTGTATATTTATTTTTAAATTAATTGTTTCGAAAGAACCAGTTTATTTGTATAGTATGTTATCATTTGGACATTCAACTCGCAAAGCTTATTTAAATATTCTGGCTTTCTCATCCAATCAACTTAAGTCATCCTTTTTAATTCATGGCTGTTCTATATGGAATGACCTATACCAATAAATATAAAAAGATCATCTTCAATTAGTTCTTTTAAAAAGGAATGTCGCGCTTTTTTTTGATATTGTGCTAAAGCTTAATATTTTAATTTTTTTTTTACCTTAATGCTTGCTGTTGTGTTGAGCCCTCGCATTTTGTAGTTGTTATTCTATAAATCATTATTACTTTTTTTTTTCTTCAAAAAAGCCAATAATTATTGTAAGGTTAAATTACTTCTTGAAGATTTTTCTTTTATTATTATATAGATCGGTTTCAGGTGTTTGAGGTGTGTGTTTTTGCGGGGTTATTTACTTGGGTGCAGCAAATTTGAATTTTTGCTATTTTACATACATTTTAGTTAATCTTATTTTATTTTTGTAAGTTGGCTGTTTATTATAAGGTTTTTTTATTATACCTTTTGAATGTATTTTATAAATAAATTGAATTGAATTAAATTGAATATTTCAAGGCTAATGCGTCGTCAGTGGAGTTGGATGAACACCATCTTGAAAATTTGAATCATTTTTTTAAATTTATTTTAATTCTTTTTTAATCATCTTTTCTGACTGTGTTCGTTAATAATATATAAAAATAATATTTTATATATATTTTTGAATGTAGCTTATTTTTCAATATAATATTGTGTATATACATACGATTATGAAGAATATAATAAATTTTTTGAAAAATATTATGGCATATCCTACATACAACAATATATTACCACGCGAGTAGAGTAAAGCACATCATGTTGTATACAGCATGTATGTTACGTTTTGTATTATAAATAAATATAAATAACAAGGAAAACGCACAGATCTTTTCTACTTGAATTTACGTATACGCACAATATTTACTCAGCAGAGAAAGAGTACATTGATTATTATTATTATGAAAATTATTTTATACAGTAGAGAAGCTCCTGAGCACTTGCGCAAAACGATAAACTATTTATTCGGTTTATTATTGGTAACTCTTATTGAATCAATTACTGCAAAATATCAAACTAAATCAATAGTTTATTGTGGATTTTATTTTTCCTATGTTTAAGTTTAGTAAAACCGAAAAGTAAAATTTTTGGAATAATCAAAATATCTCGAAAGACAGATGAAGGGAAAGTGCACGATAACAGCGTTTTTGTATAAAGGGTAATCTCCCAAAAAAAATGTATAGTGAATTTTGGGGGAAACACCCTCTTTCGGAGAGGGAGGGACTTAAAGTTTGTAGGCAAAAGTTTTAAAATGCAATATTTTGATGCCAAACCTATACTGAATAAAAGCCTGGGTAAATTAAAAAATTGTCAAGTGTAAACTTAACGAAAGGTTCACGGATCACCCCTCTTTAAAAAGGAAGAGACCTAACATTTATATGAATAATTCCTAAATATAAATATTTATAGGTGTTGTGTGTTATCAAATAAAAGGTCTTGACAAGAGCTACAATTTTAGTTTTAGGGGTTTTAGTCTATCTTTCGTCCTTCAGTTCGCAGGAGGGGTTAAAGCATTTCTTAAAAGGAAAATTGGGTGAACGCTAGATTAAAACCCGTAAAACTTAAATTGAAGCTCTTGTCAAGACCTTTCATTTGATACCACACAACCCATATAAATATTCATTTTTGATATTTTTATACAACAATTAAGCCCCCCCCCATTTGAAAGGGGCTGTGGCCCCCTTAAGTTTACACTACAAAAATTCACCCACGCTTACATTCAGTATTTTATTTTATTTTATTTATTTATTTGCCAACGGACATATTGTCCTACTGACACAAATGTAATGACAAAATATTTAAAAAATAAAAAAAAGTATCAAATATATATAAAAAGCGTGTTAAATTAAATGTCCGTGTTAAAAAAAATAAAATGAAAAACTACAACAACAATAATTAATTTAAAAAATAAAAAAAAGTATCAAAAATTAAAAGCAAAAAGAAAAAGTGCAACCACAATGAAAAATCATGATAATTCCTGTTAAATAATAAAAAGATATTTTTCAAAAATTACTAAAGATTGTTCATTGATCTTATAGAGTTCCGAAATTGATAACGGCCGTAAGTAAAATCGAATACTTCGGAAATATTGTAAATCGATGACATATTGGTCATAGGTTCGAATTTACCATAATTTGTACGATGATTTCTCAATCTAATGAAAATTTTTTACTTTGTTACGAAAATTTCTAGACGGATCATAAATATCAATGAGGGACAATAAGTTCAACAAAACATGAAAAATATGCTGAGATGTTTTCGACGAGTAGCTAATGAATCTAAGTCAATTAACTGACATGCTTTTGTAAGAAGAAAGATTATAGGGATCATTTCAGTTTAGTTTTCCCAATGCATATTTTACATTTCTTATTTTTTAATGGATTCAATGCGATTTATGTGCACTCCATAATTAGGATTCCAGATATTAGAACCATATATGATCTAACGTGATCAGAATAAATACTTTTTAAAGTTTAGGTCTGGCTTCAAAATATTGCATTTTAAAACTTTTGCATACAAACTTAAAGCCCTTCCTTCTCCGAAAGGAGAAACAAAAATAGGGGTGGGGTCATGTATGGACGCTGCACGCTCTTCTGCACTTCAGAAACCGTTTCTAGTATCCAGTATTTTTTTCATTTTTTCAAGATTATTTTCTTATTGCTAGATGCTAGTATTTTGATTTGCTAAAAATTGGAAATGATTTATCAGACGCAAATAAAAGCTCATCGCTCAGTGAAGTCTCTGTTTAGCGCGCATTGTGTTCAAGTTCCGACATTGTTCTTTTTTTAGGTATTTTATATTATTATCCTTATATAATTTGGAGTTATACATTACCGTATACATTGTTTATTTGAAGAAACAATTCGTAAAAAGTGATGCAGTGTTTTGGACCTCATGCATTATTTTAAATTTTAATAAATTTTATGCGAAAACATTTTGTTATGGCTTACCTGAAAATAAAACAAAATGAAAAAATTAATTAACTTTGTAATATGATTGAATAAAAAATTAATAATAATAACTTTTTATTAAAAAGGAAAATGGCATGGAGGAAATTATTAGACAAAGTACAAGTTTTTTTATATAAAAGAATTTCATGTTTCAAACATAAGATTTTTTTTGCATTTAAAAAATGATATTTCATGAGTGAGCTTTAAGATATCGCTATTGAAAATTTGAATACTCGATCTCTAACAGATTTTAGCAGCATATCAATTAGAAATTATCATTTAAAGAAAGGTGGCCCAATAAAAATTTGAATTTTGTTTCTTGCACCGAATTGCTTTGCACCGAAAGTACCTAGCATCGAATTACCTAGCACCGAAAATGCTTATAGCGTCGAAAGTGCCTAGTACCAAATTGCCTAGCATCAAATTGCCTAGCACAGATAGTCTTTTTCATGTATTTTTTATAACTACACATTTTATACCGTATAACTATGATTTACCCTTCTAAAAAATACATGAAAAAGACTGCCGACGCTAGGCACTTTCGGTGAAAGGCAATTCGATGCTATAGGCATTTCGATGCTAGGCACATTCGATGCTAGGCACTTTCGGTGCCAATTATCTAATATATAAAAAGTAAAGGCTCGTTTAATAAAACGTCTATATATATCCATATTGATTCGATAAAAACGAAATAAATTCAATGAAAAATTAATTATACATAAATACATTAGGTACAATTCTCCGAATCGACCTTTTTTTCAAAATAAACTTTGGTAAAAAAGATAATGAGTTTTAAAAATTTAAAATAATTTAGCTTAAAATATTTGAAACGTATAAACAAATATGTTTAATGCTCTGCCCTCGGCATATAAATTTTATTAAGACTCTCTATCATAGACAGGTGGCGATTAACGGTGAGTACCGAAAATACTAGTACAAATATTGTAAAAAAAGAAAAAAAATCTATTTATTTCTTGTCAGGCTTATAGAAAAAGTGTTATAATTAAATTATAAAATCTAATTTGAGGAAAAACTTTTTTCCACGATGTTTGTATGAATATTATTTAAATAATTAAATATAAAAAAATTTAAATTTAATCAAAATATTTTGCTGCCTCTTGCTATTCCATTTATCAATACTAATAAGAAAATAAGAACATTTCATTGAAAGATGAGGGCTGAAACGTGTACCAAAGTTAACACTTATTTTACTGGCATATGCTCTTAAAAAATGATATATAATATATAACTATTGGTTAATTCGGCCTATTGCACATAAACTGGATGCGCGAACAATAAACCCATATATATTATTTTTTAATGAAAATAATGGATTGTATATATAACTATAGCACATGCTTGATGGTATTTTTCTTTATTATTTAATTTTATGGTTTTATGCATCATATGTGACATTTTAGCTAAGTTCAAGGGAGACAGCTTAATTTAATTTTGCATAAATAAACTATAATAATGTATACATTTGAACTAAATTCGCGCTTTGTGAGTCATTGATATGCGGGCGGCGAAAAAAATTGCTCCAAAAATTCGCACAATATTAATTAGTTCTTTATTTATTTTTTAATTTACTATATTAGATGAATATGGCAATAATTTATATAGAGTTTAATAAAAAATTCAAATTGAAAAGAAAGCTAACTATATAGTAATATATAGATCATTGGCATAATTTAAATATGTATATATATATGATGCCATATGGTTCTTATATATAGATACAAATTATTCATATAAAATTATAAAATGATTATTAACATATTAAACAATTATAACAAGAACATATAATTTTATAAAAATTATATAAACGTGGGAATAGCTTGTTTTACAAGTTTATATTGTACATTGTACACGTCTTATATTTATTGAAATTTAAAATAACAACTTTATTAACTATATAATTGACCTTACTAATTAATTCGGAAGAGGAAACATATATTTATATTAGTTTTCAATATCCTTTATAATAAAATCAATATATATATATATATATTTATTATTACTTATACAATTCACTCAATTGTAATGCAGTTAAGAATATGAATGAAAATTATTATAATTTACGCAAGGTAAAACTCAAAGAAAATTCCATAAAATATTTATTGAAATATTTTTATACTTTTTGATAACATATAGAGACTACGGATTGTCCCACCCATGACACCCGTAATCGGAGTCATTTCTCGTAATTTTTTCATGATGGTGGCAGAAGCATATTAGAATAGAAACATATTTAAAAAAAAAAAATTTATTCCCGCACCTTTTTAAACTTTTAAAGCATTATTTCTTGTATTAAACAAGACAAGAGATAGTCAGGTAAGTGACGCTAACTTGTCAAGTACGCTGTGCACAAATTAACTATGGCAAATTATATGGTTGCGAAACTTGGAAAGTGATCAAATCTATTAATTCACGCCTCAACTTTTTGTTAACAAATGTTTGAGGTCAAATCTAAAATATTCTATATCCAGATGTTATGTCAAATGTTAATCTGTGGAGAACTGTTGAAAAAAATTGAATCAATGATAAGGAGAAAAAAATTGAACTGGATTTACATACTAAATTTAGGGGTGATATAGCGATTAGCGAGACTGGCGCTAGCGTCAAGTGTGGAACCCACCACCATTCTAGCGATACTATATATAATTATCGAAAGAGATTCGACATAAGATATTTGATTGAATTTGAACATTTTCAATTATTTACTAATTTAACGTAAATTCTTTTGAATAATATTATCATTTAACATTTTTTAAAAAGAATCCTTTTAATTTCACTATTTCTATACGGGATAAGTTTGCACATATTATTATATACGAAGCATGTATCTTTCATACGGATACACGTAGAAATATAAATTCTCTCAAATTTAAAATATTACGCTTCTATAATGCAATGTTAATATAATATAAAAACATATTAAATGAAATCTTAGAGTCAGGTGCAAAACTTACTTACTTACTTTGAGACGACTGAAGGTTTACGACAAGGTGACCCGTTTAATATTGTTCTTGAAAAAGCAATATGATACATGGAGGCCAATACAAGCAGTACTATTTATACAAAATCATGCCAACTTCTGGCATATTCGGACGATGTTGACATAGTTGGAAGAAATTTAGTGGCTGTAAGGACTGCTTTTGCGGAATTGGAACGTGGGGCGAAA
>JANSTW010104333.1:0-28072 GCA_027564275.1 Diadocidia ferruginosa | reverse complement strand
AATTATCAAGTGTCAAGTGTCAAGTATCAAGTATCAAAGACCAATATCAAGTATTAAGTATTGAAGAAAACAACATATTCTAAAAATATTTAGGAAATTACTGCAATTATATGATACATATTATATGTTAGAAAAATCCTCAATCAATGTTGGCAAACTTTACGGTACCGTATGTACTATATTTGTTACCATAATATATAAAAGTTAAAGATCACTTTGTAATGATATTTGTATAGATTGTTTCCTATACACATTATCTTTGACATAATATAACACATTACGGTGTGTTCAAATATTATAAATTAATAAATTATATCTGGAGCTGTATTATATAATGTTCAAAGTATTTCGTATTTATAATATAATATAGACTTCGAATTTATATTATTGAAGAACAGAATTTTGCCATAAATATGACATAAATGAAACTTATAGTCACTTATAAACGATTTTCCTAAAATAATTGCATTTCCGATTCACTTATACATAAATCATGAAATATAGATATTTTTGATACAGAGTAAAACTTGATTAAAACAGAAATCATTTCTCGAATCATTTCCAAAAAATTATCAATGTTACTACAAATAAAATATATATGGCAATTTTTTTTAAAGCTAATTCAATTCAAAACTAGAGTTTGTGGAAATTTTACCTAATTCTGCAATATTAACATTATAGAACCAAAAAAAATTGTTTTAACTAAACCCCACTGACGATCAGTTAAGTTAATATACCGAAACATAATTTGTTTAAATAACTAGATTATTTGTCAAAGATTGGCGCCCAACTAATAAATTACAATGAAAAGCGTGTACATAATACGCAATCGCATAATCTCATCTTGCCTCATTTAATTATAAATTTATGGTAATTTCCGAAAAAAGAATAGATATTTCGAATTGATAATTATATAACCCCAAAAATATATATTTTTTTAAATAGAATTAATTACATTAAAAGAGCTGTTATACGGTATATTTGTAAGCCCCTTTAAACACATACTCTAAATATTTCTACCTTCGACATTATTGAATTGCATTTTAATTTAATAACATATTGCATTTAACATGCGGTTAATTGTATGTAATTGTTTTATCGAGCGACCATATCACTATAAGTAATGTTATACAAAAACAGCCCCCACATTTTCTGTATATACGCAGTTTTAACAGTCGAAAAACCATTTAATTTATTTTTTTAAGAAAACGATTAAATAGGAGAGAAAGTTCACCCTAAATTTTTGAAAATTATCATGCAAGTCACGTTTATTTACATGTTTTTTTGTGTGTCTGTTTTTTTTTAGTTTATCGTAAATCGGTAATTTTGTATAATATAAATTACCAAAAAATTGTGCGAAGGGAAATAAATTCATTATTCAAGTAAGTGTAAAAGGATCTCATATATTGCGTATATGCGAGTTAGTATTACAAAAGTTACCCTATTTTAAATTTTCCAGTAGTATTTTTAGTTTGTTTTTTAATGTACAAGCTATAAAGGTTAACATATAGGTTCAAGTACTTTCACACATTCATGCGTAAGTCGCATGATTTTAATCTTCATGTATGATTTTCTACTGATATTATGAATTAGTAACAAATTGTGGATAATAGAATTATTTATCGACCGTATTTAATTTAAAAACTTGAATAATCGGACTTGCGGTCGTTGGGGAAAGGGATCTATTATTTCAATAAAAATGCACTAAGTATACTAGTTGTAGTCCACCGTCTCACGTTCATACCTCATGTGCTTAGCGGATTGCTGCGCTATCAAAAAAACTGTTTTTTACTATTTCTGGCCTACGCTGTCATCAGAAAGGATGATAGACTCCTTTGACAGTGGGGAAAGGTATAAAACGAAGAATGCTTTATTAATGTATGAATAAATTATATAAAATATTTCAAATAATAAATCATACAAAATGTTCTTTTGCACCAATTAAAATAAAATCTTGTTAAACTACCATTAAACAAAATATTTAAGTTTTCTTGTATTTAATTTTTTGTAATCGACTAGGTATATATTTTTAACTACATAAATATGAAAAACGAATACCCATAAATAAATCATTTTTATATAATATACTTTCTTCCAATATTTTTCTTTGTACCATATACTGGTTTTCATATATACACTAAAATTCTCATGTATATATATTAGCACGTTCGATTTTCATATGAAAAATACGAATAAAATAGAAAGCATCATCAATTTTTTTTAAATTCTTTAAACTTATTTCTGTTAAAATTAAGTTTAATTTATATTAATCAATATTTAAAAAAAATATTTTATTAATTTTCAAATGTTACATAATATCTTGTAATTTTTATTTTTGTAGTTCGCATTAAAACAGCGGTTCGGAAAATATTTACCAAAATCGAAATATACACAAAAAATAGATTTAGAAATCGACATTCATTAATTAGGATATAATTTCATGTATACAGCAACAACATCCAATATATTTGTTCATCAAAAATAATTCGATGATTATTAGAGTAAATATGTAGTTGTGATTATTATTGGCCTAATGATGTATAGTTTCTATTGAGGTGAAATGCTTCCATAAAATCTATGAAAAACACTTTAATTTAAAAGTTCTAGACAATTTAGCTTCTATACTTTCATCAGTTGTATAATTAATATTTTAATATAAATAATATAAATTATTCACCTGGATTTATACTTGTCAAAAAATATTTCGAAATTAATTAGAGTATTTTTTTCGTCGAAAAGCTCCTTATAATATTTTTTCAAAAACGAAATTAGGCAATCTTGACACACATCAGATTCTCAGTGTATCATTTCTAATACCCGTTTTATATGTTGTTATTAGTTGCAAAAAAAATGTATAATATTTTATAATTTTTAGGCAAAATAAATCATTGTATACATCTAGGAGAAAAACACTTTTTATGATTTTATGTTAAAAGAAAAATGAAAATTTAAGCGAATATCTATAAATAGAAAAATCGCGAGACGATAGCAACGCTTTTTTATGTATCACATAACTTCCATTATATACTTTTGCGAATTTTCTGTTCAAGGTTTTAAATTATTATTTTTTTATAAAGAAAATTCTATATACAGCGAAATAAAAAGAAAATGTTCATGTTTTCATTATATAAGAAAAATCGCTACAAAAAAATTAGAAAATTATTTTCTAAAAAAAATAAATAGAAAGAGATTATTAACAGTCTGATAGATAAACGTAAATCTATATCTATACTCTATATACTTAGATATAAATTAAAAATACTTTAGTATATACCTCAAATATTGTAAAATAAGTAAATACTTATGTAATGAAGTTAATTAAAATCATTATACCGATGAGATATAGCCGAGTGGTAAAAATTAAAATCATCAATTTTCATTGATTTTATGTCTGAACAGACGTAAAAAATACTTTCAATTATAATTTTCCACAAAAAAAAACAATTAATATGCGGTTTTGTTTAAAGTTGATTATAATTATAAATATTTTGTTATATATCCGGTTCTTGGGAAATTTAATGAGGAAAGTTTTAAATGAAGTTCAATTTTAGATATTATTATTTGTAAGTATATTTAATATTTTTAATGAAATGCAATAATGTTTTAATCATGCAAGCTAAATGCGATTTTCTGTTTAATAAAATTCGTGCAATATTTTTCAATATAATATATTATGAATATTTTGTTTCTATACCTATATTAGTATACTTTATAAAAATAATTAAAAATTTAGAGGATTTTATTTGAATTGCGTCTCAATAGAATGACCCTCCGGATACAGCTACAAGAATACCTATACTATGAAGCTTTTCGAACCTAAATATAGTTAAAAGTTTACGATTTCTTACAAGTAGTCGATTTCTATAGTTTTATAACATTTTTAATTTTCTAAAATTGTTTGAATCGACTGTGGATCTGCTTTAAGTTAGTAGTCTACATTTGTAATCATTATCAGGACGGTTATAGTGTTAATAGGAAACATAAATTACGGGGTTATAAATAAATGCAAGTTCTTTATAAAAGTAGATCCTATATAAATATTAATTACACTAAATGCTCAACGATAAAAAAAATCAACTTATACCATCACCAAAAATTACCAAATGTGAAGAACAATGAAAATATAATAAAGAAAACTCTAAAAAAGTTCAGAACTTTCTGAACCTCTGAAAGACACGTGTTTACACATAAAGACATTGTTTTGTTGATTTATTTAGATTATTATATACCTTGGAGCTTTTTACACAGCCATTCCATATATTTTTGTGAAACATACTCATGATTTTCACTATAATTCTCATTTGTCGTAGAAGTGGTAGTTGCAGTCTTTTCTAAATAAACCTTAATCGGATTAAATACCCTTTGATTGCTCCAATATGAAGCAATATTCGATCTATTCAATCTATTACTATTAAAGTTATTAATATTCTGTAGCGTTGATGATTTTGTTATTCGATAAAGAGTACGATTATTTTGAATTTCTAATTGTATTTTCGATAATTTTAAGCACATTGAGTACATGAATGCACCAGGATATAAATCATATTTATTATTAGTAATAAAAGCTGTATTAAAGAAAATGAAATAAAAATAAAATTATTTATAAAGCAAAACAAAACACATTATTAGGAAAAAAAATTATAAATTATATTAAAAAAGCTAAAAATAAACAAACCAAAATTAATTATTAAAAAAAAATTGTTTTTAAAAATTTGGTTGAATTCTTATTTAATTAATTTTTTTAAAGTAAAAGATGTTTTCTTTTAATACTCAACGAAGTTTCGTTTAATTCAAATCTTTAAGGTAAAACGTATTTTTTTAAGTCGTCTATTTCATAAAGCTTTTAATTTAAAAGCTTTATATAGAAACTGAAAATTACTTGACAAAAAAAAAAGCTTTTAAACGCTAAAATCTATTTATTGTTTGCATCTTTGCTAAAAACCGCTAAAAATCTATAAAAATTGTCTTCTAAAAATTTTAAACAAACCGATGGCTGCTACATTCGTTGGTTTTAGAATTGAAAAAAAAAGGAAAAAAACTTGTTAAAGCTTTTGGGCGTTATATTTTTGGAAGTTATGACATATCACTAAACTGAATATACTAGTGTAATATTACTTTTTTCAAAATACTTCTTTTCAGAGATGAGTAGTTTTTATAACAAAAACAGTTCCTGATGGAAACTTATTTGTTGCTTTAATAATCTTTAAATTTTTTATGCTTGAAGTAACTACATTGAATAAAAAATCCTTTTACTTTTCAAATTATTATAAAAAAGAATTCAATTAATTTCAAAAAATTAAAAACATGCATTAATGTTAAAAATGAAAATTTTGAAAAAGTGTTAGCAAAAAAAAATATTTAAAATTTAGGAGGAAAAAAATAACGTTTGGTTAAGGACAAGTACTCACAGGCGGGTGGCACCAAATGATTTGTCGATCCATTTACTAAAGTTGTTTTATTATTAAATGTTATTTTTCTAATATCTTTATCATTATCATAAATATTACTAGAATGATGCTCAATACTATCTGATCGACTAATTGGCAAGGGGGTTGTAGAAATTGTTGGTGGCATTGTGGTTGTTGATGTTGTCGTTGGCGTAGTTGCCACTTTTGGAATAACAGTTGTTGAGGGCGTCGGAGGTGGTGTTGTTGTTGTTGTTGTAGTGGGCCGATTTCGACTTTTTGTCGAATAAACTATTGTTTTTGATGTTGTTGGTACAACTTCTGTTATTTGTTTTTTTTTAAGTATTTTTATACCGTTTTATAAATTATACGATTTTTTTTAAATCAGTTTTAGAAATTCAACAATTAAATTTTATTAATTTTGTCGTATATTATATGGTGGTGGTTGTAATAGAAAAAAAAATAAAAGAAAAACTTTAATAACGAAAAAAAAACACAAAATTTCAAAGAAGAAGACAAATAAAAGAAGAAAAAAGTTTAAAGAAATGTTATATTTTTTGTAATATAGCAAGGGAAGCAAATTAATTTTATTATAGCTCTTATAAAACCCATTGCACAAAGCTCCTTTTAGTGGAAGCTTTTGTTTATAAATTGGAGCCAAATGTTTAATTAATTTTACCAACTTACTTTGCCATATGCCATTAAAAATATTACATTTATAAATGCAAATTAAATATTTGTACTTACCGTCTTCCACACACATTAATCCATCGTCCATTAGTTTTAGGCCAGTCGGACATGCACAAGATATTTTCGGACTAAAATCATTTATTCTTGGAGCTGGCAAACATAGATGTGAGCAGTGTCCGTTAACAGCTTGACAATGATTGATACCGTCGGGTTGTCGGAAGGGATGATAAACGTGAATTGTCATTGGATGTTGTAACTGCACATAATACAAATAAATTAAATAGTATTAGGAATTAGTATTATATTTTGCGAAAAACTTACCATCCGTAATGGCGTAATTGCGGTAACATCTTCACCATTAAATTTATTTGCTCTAAATACGGCTGCCTTTTCCCAATCTGTCCAATATACATAATCTTCAAATGTTGTTATTGAAAATGGATGTCTTAGTGTATCTGATGAGTAAAGAATAACTTTTCGATCACCTCCATCATAGTTGCACGATGAAATAACATATAGTTTTGCATCAACCTGCAATTTAAAGAAAATGTAAAGAATGTTGCGACGTGTGTTTACTAAAGTTACCCAATAAACCCTCTTTCGAACCAAATCCAATGTTAAACCATTGGGCCACTTAACATTACTGCTTACAATTGCCTTCCTATGTGTACCATCCATACCAGCACGCTCGATTCTTGGACTTGCACCCCAATCGGTCCAATACATCCAACCATTTAGTGGGTCCAATGCAATGCCACGTGGTATTTCTACATCATCTTGAATTAAAGCCTTGCCCATATTACCATCAAAATTGGTCACTTCAATTGTATTTTTCTTTGTATCCGTATAATAGATATGATTGTAAACCCAATCAACGGCCAAACCATCGGATGTAACTGTTTTGTTTATAACAACCGTTGATCGATCGTTGCCCTCATCAATTGGTGCCTTATAGATTCTCATTTCGGAAACATCACTCCAAAATATCATGCCTGTACGAAAAACGTAATCTAATGCTGTGGCTGACTTTGTATCATTTACAATTGATGTCATTTCATTGTGATCTAATGCTATTTTACGTATATCATGACGACGAGCAAACAATAAAGATGCATGTCCTTCAATCGCTTTACATTTTCGATGATTTCTTGGATCACGCATATAACCAGATACACATTCACACTACAAATAGAAATAAATTATAACTTCGTAAATCAACTTTACTTCTAACACCCTCTGTATATACCTTAAATCCACCAATTTCATTTGTACACATTTGTGAACACGCACCAGGATCATCACATTCATTTATATCTTCACATGTCTTGTTGTTTACTAATTTGTACCTTTTGAATAAATAAAAAAAATTTATTATGCAAAAGTCAATTTATCCCCAACACAATATATATATTATACAAGAACATGGCATAAACAACAATAACACCCTTAATATAAATTTATATCACGAGATGTTTGTTTCTATTTAAATGTGGAGTTCTTATACATATCTGCCGGGTACTTGGTTTGTTTATTTTTCATTTTATTCCTCTCAAGTCATGTGTATAAATATTATGCTAAAAAAACTCACCCATTTTTACATTCACAATAATATGAGGCTGGTGTATCAACACATACGTGATCGCAGCCACCATTATCTATTTTACATTCGTCATTTCCACATTTCCCCAGTGGCTCATCTTGAGAATCTGGACAATCGATTTTTGAATCACAAACTTTTGAATTTGGTATACACATTCCACCACCGCAATCAAATTCTTTTCTAAAATCACATTTACGTATTGGTGTTGCTGTAAAAAAATGGAAAAATTTAAATACAAAAATCGGATTAGAAAGTTTTTTGCGTTTTATAATTTACTGCAATTAAATTCGTCGCTGCCATCACTGCATTCTGCTTTACCGGAACACATAAAATGACCAGGTATACATTTACGATCTTTACATTGAAATTGATCGGGACGACACGTTATGTTTAGACAGTTTGGAGATAGTTCATCGTCCCCATTGGGACAATCCGAGCCACCATCACAAAGCCAACTCTTGTGTATGCATGTGATGCGATCTTTGCATTGATATTCCGATGATAAACATGGTGAAATTATACGTATTGGATTTGGACAATTCTGTAAAAAGAAATAAATTTATTTAATTTAACTGAAATATTTATTAGGAAATGATATTGATTTGAACTATATATATAAGATACAAAAGTAAAAAGGGAATACTTTTGTATTATTATTGGCTATAGCTTTCGTCTGAGCCTTCAAAAAAATAAGACGACTTTACTCATCATATACTGACAAGAGTTGCCCTATTACTAGGTTAATCCGTCATCAGTGGAGTGATAACATTATAAAACCCGCCAGATATTGCTAAACGGCACTCCATTAAATGAATGAATAGAAAATTTAACAAAGTAAATTTTATAATTATTTTTATCTAATTATTATTTATTATTATTTTATAATATTAAATTGAAAAATTATGCAAATATATGGGCAGA
Organism: Diadocidia ferruginosa; assembly: GCA_027564275.1. Lineage (NCBI taxonomy): Eukaryota > Metazoa > Arthropoda > Insecta > Diptera > Diadocidiidae > Diadocidia > Diadocidia ferruginosa. The sequence continues at coordinate 19,456 of JANSTW010104333.1, read as the reverse complement.
CAACTTTTTTATAGCAATAGTCCCAAAGCTATGTACCAGTAAAGTTAGCACAATATATTCATAAAATTAAATGAAACGCCACATAGATTTGCAAAAAAAATTGTATTTGTTTTCGTTCACTATACATTAATTTGGGCGGTTGGTGGAAACTTGTGAGCTTTTACATACAAAACATTTATCCAAAAACAATTTCATACTAGACATATCGACACAAGAAATTGTTAGCTTGAAAAAGCTCCAACAAACATAAATTTCTATATCATTTCCCATGTAATAAAATTAATTTTGATAGTGGAGACGTCGATCATTCCAATTACTTTTTTTTCTATGATTTATCCAACTTATTATTTATCAAATATGATTTAATCCACTCCTGACTATAGATATTTATTATTTAGATATAACTAATCAAAACTATAAACATATATATAAATTTCATTATTTTTTTGTATCCTTATAGATAAAACTCTGGAAACAATAGAAATAATTTATTGGCACAGGACGATCGGCTTCCGGACACAATACATATTATTTTTAAAGAATATAAAAGAAACTGATTTTCATCTAAACGCCAGGCATGGAAAAAATTATGCTGTTTTGTTACTTTTTGTTATATAATATTTTTTCAACATTTTCCACATGCGGAAAACTTTTTCCTCGGCCTATATAATTATTTTTATTTTATAGCTCTCTATTAATATAACACAATCTCGCCACCGTATATAATATATAGGTAAAATATTCAATATAAAAATTTGTTTTTATTATTTTTTTTGGCATATACAAGTGAAAAGACCGCACAGACAAAAAATGTTGGGGTAGAAATTCTTTTATGCCAAACCAGCAACAATAATTTAGAATTAACCTTTTCTATATATTATACATTGTGATATTATGATTGCTTCTCACCCATATATATATATATATAGGGTAGGTAGTGCCACAGTGACGATTAATTCATGGCATATATGGGTCATGCCTCCGTAACCGTAAAACATATATTTAAAAAAAGTTTTCGTACCAATATGAAAATCTGTAGTAATTTTAACATAATACTGAAACTCAATAAAATCTTTAAAAAAATTGTTGCAATATCTTGATATTTGATGATTACAAAAATTCTATAAAAATGTCATCTAAATCTACCGAAATATTTGCTGAAATTTTAAACAAACTTGCTGACATTTTTCCAAAATCTTTTAAATTTTATTCAAATTCTTTATATTAAGTACTTATAGTTTTTATTTAATTCCTGCTGTAAATTCCTATTTTTCGCTGCTATAAAAAATTTGACTAAAATCTTTGTTTTTTACAACATCAAAACAAAACATTGCGTAATAATTAAATCTTAATAGTTAGGCTTCCGGTAAGAAGTGTCTGCGCTTCGTACTTGATAATGTATACCTTCACATAAATGATGATGATGGGGCAACAAAATGCCCCATATTATTATTTTCTTCTCTTTTATAGAAAAATCGTCCAAACTGAAATTTACTTCCATATACATTTTATAATAATGTATTACAGCACAGATTACATGCGAAAATAACAATGCTAAAATTTATTACTTCAATTTTCCTTTCTTTTTGTTTTGAATTTTCTTTCTTTTTTTTGTTGCGGTTTCTGGAAAAAGCTTTCATTTTCATTCATCACCCAGCCGGCTTTACACCATTATCTCTAATATATTATTATGTAATATAAAATAAAAATATTAAAAATATTAATAAAATCCATTCGACTATGAATAGTCATATATAGGAATTTTATGATATATTGTGTATAAGAGAAAAGGTGCATACTTTTAATGTGCGTATATTTGGTAATTTTAATCATATAATTTTATGACCCGTAAAGATAACTATATACGATAGCACTGTATTTCCAGATAGACGGTAGAATAAAAGCTACAATGTAATGTTTTGGTTTTTTCGACCGAAAAATAATTAAAAAAAGCTACAATGTTTGTTTTTGTATTGAAAGAAAGATCAAGATTAATTGCCCGAAGTTCTTGTTATCGAAAACTAAATACTATGAGAATAATCAAAAATGTTTGGAAATTAAGCAAATATAAGAATAAGTTAGTGGCAAGCGATCTATAATAATTTCCTATATATATAATATTCCTGCCCATGAATTTGTACATATTGTAGAGTAGAAGTAGCATTTTTTTTAATACACAATGTGAAGTTAGAAATATTACGTGAACAAATAAAATTTGTTTTTATTTTTTGTGTCTAATTAATTACTAAGTTAGGTTCGCAATAGTCTAACTTTATGAATCAGCTCTGTTGGAACCAATATAAATATGCTTCTTTATACAAATTTATAAAACCACTTAAGTATCTCTCTTAAATTTGAATGTTTAATGCTTATGTGCGTTTTATCTATTATGCAAACGCAAAAGCACTACTTTATAAAACATAAAAAATTGAAATAAAGCAATTTTGATAATTTTACTACACATTATATAGTGATGTTTTTGGGGAGGATTTCTATCACAATTTTTTTAAACGGTAAATTAATTTTTTATCAAGAGGATATTATGAAAATTACTTTTTCCGTTATATAAGGGGGTAACCTCAACAAAGAATTATGTTTATAATATTACAATTAATAAAGTTATGGTATTATTGATTCTATTTATAAATCTATCACACATTTTAATATACCTCCTTGTTTATAGAATATTTAAAGGTACTTCATCATTCTATGTATATATAGGTATATAGCTATTAGTAAATTTTCTTGTCATTCAAAAAGTCAAAACATTTTAGAAATAATATGAGGCAATTATCTTAAGTGATATAATTTAAATTCTATATATACCTACCTATATATACAACAGGTTTTGAAGATGAAAAGTTTACCATATAAATGGATATCCAATATCAATTATTATCTATATACGACGTATTGAACAAATTTAAATGCAGGCACATCTTTCTCATGTATATACAATATAGAATGTGGATATTATAATGTGGCTGCCGGTAATGGAATAATCAAGAATTGAATTTCATTTTATAATGTTCTTACAAGTAAGTATATATACAGTGAGGTATATATAGGTAAGAAGATATCTAAAGTATTCCAATTTTGTCATATGTTAGCAATATAAAAGCACATTATACAAAAAGGAATTACCATATACAATAGACTAAAGTAATCTATTAAATTCTACAATATGAAAATAGATTATTGCTACGTTTCCATATATATACATGCTACTTATATATATACAACCACCTCCACCCAAAATAAGCAACAGCACCCCTATAATAGACATTATTTTCAATCTATATATACAGAGCTGAAACGAAAAAACCGCAATATTTTTTCCTTTTGTTTTCGTGCGCGTCTTAGTTATTGAATTTATTTTCGTCAACTTGACATTTTACTTGTTATATGCTTGAATTCATCATCCATCTTAATTATTTGTGCTTTTTTTGCCATCTTAAAATTTGCTAGAAAATTCTCTTTCGCATATTTATAAAACTTATTTTACTTCAAATAAGCACATTTTATACATTAGAGAGCTTTTATTTTTAAAATCTAATTTCATATTATTCATTTATCTTGTCAGTGTTATTGTGTATATAGTATATGCTTAATCTAAAGTAATTTTACACTATTCCTTAGAAAGATAAAAATGATGATTAACGATTGTAAGTAAAATATGGGTTGCTGCTGGGAGGGTGCTGCTAGGTGGTTTTTCTCTAATTTTTCTTAAAAGTAATTCGACTTCGTATATAACTGTATATAATTAGTTGATTATCGTAATGAAATTTTAATTTTGTACAATTGTGCAAAATGAAATTTCAATTTGGGCGAACAATTGAATAATATTGATAATCGCTTTATTTTGAATAATTTTTTATCTCTGCCTCTTTTAGTTCTGAAATTTATAAACATAATATACCGAACGAAGTAGAAAGATTTAATTTGTTAATTATTATCAAATAAACAATATCAAAGCACTATTACCGCATTACAGCAATTTCTTCCTTTATATAAAAAAAGTACAGAGACTTTTTATGACAAATAAATGTTTTTATGTCTCATATTGTGAAATGGTATATACTATATAGTTTTTAGCTACTAGCTTCCATAAAATTATCGCACCAAAAAACTTTAAAAATTTTCTTTTTTTTCACACAAAAAATCTAGTCTATATATCGACTGACAACTCTAAACAATTTCAATTTGTTTGTTGTATATATGTGTATAACTTTGCTGTAAATAGCTTGGGGCTTTTCTATAAAATTCTTTTTTTTGTGCTTTACGACAAAACAATTTTTTTTATCACTCTTGCCATAAAACTTTTCCATATAGAATACAAAAAAAACTAAATAAGATGACTTTAGCAGCCATATATCTATCATGTTTATGGGTTATATAAAGATATGTAATAAGGAGAAGCTCTAGAAATTTATTATACAAAAATAGAGAACTATGCCATCATAAAAAACAACATATTTTAATTCAAATTGCTAAAGTTTTGATTAAAAATATCTATATATCGCATATTGAAGGAAGGAAATAAGAATTTCCTTTTCTCTTATATAAATAAATGTGTGTGTGTAAGGAACTTTAGATTCTTTTTTTGTGTAATTTTAAACATGTAAATACTTTTATTCCATATATATGTATTAGGATGGAGAGAGTCTTGAGTAGTCATATTCACCCAAGGTGCCGATTATAGAAGCCGTTCTTGAAATATTTATGGAATAAGGGAAGCCTTTTTTATAGTGTAAAGATTTCATATACAAAAATATTATATTCAATAAAAATATTTCCTATGCGTTATTAGAACATTGTGACAATTTTGTAAAATGACCAGTTATTTAATACATCCATTATAAATCAAAATAATTGTTATCTTTACTTGTGTATAGATTCCACCAATTAATTAATTATATAAAACAATATATCAAGCTGTTTCTTACGATTACTCATAAAATAGAAAGAAATATTGTTTTCGATATAAATCGGTTTTTATCCAAAATATCTCAGAGTTTGGTCAAATAACAATTTTGTTTTCGCTGACATATCAAACTTTGTTTAAATCTGGAAATCATTCTATATACGATATTGAAATGAGATTCTTTTTACAATTCATAGACAATATAATCATTTAAATTATCTCATCATTAGTTTATAAGTTTCTTTTTCGACTGTTTTACATGAAAGGACAATACAAAATATTTTATAGTTTTTTAAATGTTAGTTACCTTGTTCTTATACCAAGCCCTTCAATTGTCATTTTCACTCTATCCTAATAAAGCTTCTATAGGTGGTAACAAGACATAATAAAAGTTCCTATATATTATATAAAATTGAGATAGTGTAAAAAAAGTATTTATATGATCGCACACATTTTTTTTTGTTTAAGGATCTTTTATATTTTTATGTTTATTTAATGGCAGTCGTTAAAAACTTTTATTATCTCTCTTTATATACATAGAAATAGGTGTGTTTGAATATAAGTCCGCATTACTTTATATATAGATAATAAAGCTGCGGAAAAATATATAACTATATTGTGCTTCTTAGTGGAATAAAAATATGATTTTTATGAGAAATAATTTCTTTTAAGTCAAAAGATATTAACCACATCCATATTTTTTGCACAATGTTAAAAATTTGTTAAGAAAAAAAGCTTTATAGAAAAAATTCTAAGAATAACAATTACTTTCTTAGACAGTTTAAAATGGAATCTACAAAAAAAAATATTTTTTATTTATGCGGTTGCATATCTCTTTGTAATTTGCAAAATTAAAAAGAATTAAATTTTATAAGCAGCTGGTAAAAATGGATGATTAAATTGTCTAAAGGGATGCTTACGTATAAAACCAAAATGAATTAAATAAATTATTTACTTTAAATGTTTATAAAATCTGTTAGGTATAACAAAATTATGATACTCAATTTCTTGAGAAAGGGTAATTTTATGGCTATTTGTGTAATAAATATACAATTATATAAGTTAATATATAACTAAGGTAGAGTGGGGTTAAAAATTATAGTGACAAAAATAATACCCAAAAGCTTAAACAAGCTTTTTTCTGATTTTGTTTAATCCTCAAACCCGTTATAGCAGCCAATATATAAACCTATTGCTTTGTTTATAATTTTTAGAAGGGACATTTTTATTATTTTGACCAGTTTTCGTAAAGGCACAAACAATAAATAAGTTTTCGTGTGATTTAAGCTAGGTAAAACTTTTGGATCAAGTCACCGAAATTATTATAAAGCAAAGATAAATATACAAATTAAAAGAAGGAAAAAACATATCCCTTAGAAATTTTAAGAAAAGTAACAAATTTGTAGGCCAGACTTAAGCGAATAATTTATTGGTGAAATTTTTTAAAATATTGTAGCAAAAATGATAAAAATAGAAGAAAAACGTCGAAAATCCTCAAGATGCTATATATGTGTAATTTTTGTTGGGTTAGTGTTGTTGCGAAAATCTGAAAATCTGAAAATTTTCAATTTTTCTACATAGTTTTTCTGATTTAAGGAAACATTAAACTCAACAAAATTAATCCCGACAATTACATTTTGATCTAAATTAAAGTTTGCAGTATTTAATTTACATACAAACCCCATATAGTCCATATAGTGAATTATTATAATCGAATGTTTCGCCATAATAGCTGTACTTTTCTGTCATTACTATTCTTACTCCACTCTACCCTATGATTTTATAAAAAGTTGATGGTTTTTATGTGTAAAAAGAGGATTCAATTAATTTTACTTTTTATTATAAATGTTATAAAAACCATTGTCTATATTATACTTTACAATATTTGTTGTTACAAGAATTAATTACAAAAAAAAAACATAAAAAGTTACAAAATGTATTATTCTTAAAAACTTACTCGTTCATCAGAACCATCAGGACAATCTGGCTCACCATCGCATCTCCATTTGGCTGTTATACAAGCTTCATCGGCACACTTAAATTCGGTTGTGGGGGAGCATGTGGCTGGCGGGCATGATGTTTCATCACTCATGTCTCCACAATCATCGTCTCTATCACATCGCCAACGTTTCTGTATGCAACGTCCATTGCCACATGTAAACTCATCTGAACGGCATGTTTCATCTATTTCGGTAAAGTAGTAGAAAAATTGGGGGAAAAAATTAATTAGTTTTTGTTTGTCATTTTATTATCTCTTAATTTTGTATTGTGATGAAGTGTATATACTAAGTAAGTAAATGTTTATGCTTTTGTGTGAACATGATTGATATAATGTGAAAATTTGACTTAGATTTGGTTTTATATACGTTTTTTGTTAGAAGTTTTCTTAATAGGAATCTCTAGATTATTTAAAAAAAATCATAAATGACCCAATTTTACTCAAATACGCGTGTTTAAATTTCAGTTTTAGTAATATTTTACCTTTAAAAATGTTTAGAGGGTAAAAAATCAATATAGAAATAATGATTTTTATAAAGTATCAGAGTTTAATTTTTTGCAAATATAAATTTTTATATTTGATTTTTACAATTAATTAAAATACATCTAATGTAATATGAAATCGATTCTAATAAATTAATTTCTTAATAGTTAGAAACAAGAAATTAAAATATTAAACACTTTATATTCTAATTTTTACCAATAATAAAAAAAAAAGCTCATTGATTATTACCATTAACCAAATTACATTATTGTGTAAAGAACCAATTTATAAGCTAATTAAATTGTAACAGAAAAAAAACCATTTGTTGTCAATTCAAATAAAATAAAAATTTAGCTTTTTCTTTGCTACCAAAAAAAGGCATCTCGGCAACACCAATTTATATGCGTGTGGCAAACAATTATAAACAAAAACCATAAAAATTTTAAGAATCAATTAAAAGAAATGTTAAAAAGTGAAAAGATGAAAAAAAAGTTTTTTTTTATTTATACACAACGCTTTCTCTTTAATTAAGCCCCAAAGAAGTGAAAAACCAATATCCGCATAAGGAAAAAAAAAAAAACGAATCCTTTTTATTTAAAAATAATATAAAAAAACCCACAATATATTTGACTACTTGAGTAACTTCTTTTTTTAATTTAACCGAAATTACCGACAATTTTATTTTTATATTCTTGAGGAACAAAAAAACTTGTACATTGGAATTTTTCCAACAAAACAGACGGCAGTAGACAGACACACACAAAAAGAACCCCATATTATTTGACCAAATTATTTACTCATTTCATTTACATATAATTTTTAAGCGTTATATCCTTTAAAGTTGTTTCAAATTATTTTGAATTTAAATTTTTGTTTTTTTTCTCAACATATACAGAGTTTTTGTTTATTTTTTCTGAACTATATAGGTACTATAAGGCAGACTATGGAAAAGAGCTTTTTTTATACAAAAAAATAAACATTTTAACTGGCAAGATTTATACAATTTAATGTACAAAAAATATAGTTATTGTAAAAATGCACTTTTACTCCGTGTTATACAATTATACGTAAACGTACATACATATGGTGTACTTATGTTATAAGTATATTATTGTATACATAAAGATAGGAAAATGCATTTTATATGTCCACTTTTGTTGAAAGAAAACTGCACTTTAAATTCAATTGGATTGTATATTATGGAAGACAGTTTTAAAAGAGATGGATGAAAATTGTTTTATAAATATATATTATGTATAATGTATATACAATTGTACAATAATACTAAGCTACAGTTATACTATTATATATAAACTTATTATTTAGAAACCCAGATCCACATAATATAACACAGCAAATATAAATACAAGAGACAGAAAATTGTTGGAAAATTGAACAATAAAAAAACCCAAAAACCCATTTAAACTTGAAGTTGTGCTAAAAGATGTTTTAATTTATAATAGTGTTTAAATAATAATAATTGTATATTATATGCTTTAAATAATATATATTTGAAAATTTGAAAATCAAATAAAACTTTTGAAATATTTTTAGACTTTTATTCAAAATGAGTTTTCACACTAACTTTATATATATAAATAATTGTGTATGATTGTCCTTTTTTTAATTAAGTTTTAGAAAAAATTAAATATATAAATCTGGACCGACATATTTGTGTTCATTTTTTATGTAATTAAAAATCGGTCCAAGAGCATATAACTGGGATGCTAATTTTACTATCTTTTAACATTTAAGAACTAAAATAAACCTAAATTTTCTCTATTAGTATTAAAAAATTGAACTATTAGATATGTATAACAACAACAAATAAGATGGGAGACCGCCTCGTCTTTAAAACATAAAACCCACACACCAAAATTTATCAAAATCCATAAAACTTGCTCTATAAATATGCTCATAAATTACATAAATTAAAAAAAAAATATATATATATGAGGAGCCTATGTAATATTCTCTTTGACCTAGAGACCCCAAATACAATCCAGAATTTAAGGACTACTAAAAACTTATACCCCTTCAAAATTTGGCCAAATCCGTATACTAACAAACAACTTTCTTCATATTTTGCTGCCATTTTTAAAAATAAAATCGTTTGGCAGCCCCCTTAACCTTTGACCTAGAGACAAAAATTTGACCAATTCCGTCTACTGCGGTTAAAACTTTTTCTACATGCTTTGTTTTAACATCCTCAAAAGAAAAAAATAATTTATAACATATTCATGGACATAAAACTTGTTAGGGGCCGAATTTCCCCTAAATGGATTTTGTTTAATGAATAGTAAAAGCAAAAAAAAAAAATTAAATTATTTTTAATGCTATAGTCGAATTCTTAATCGAAAACTGCAAAATAAAAATTGTCTGTCTGTCCGTCCGGTGTCTATCCGTCCGTGTCTATCTGTCCGTCTGCACAATAAAGAACAGAGATACGATATTGAAATTAGAGATTGTTTTTAGAGTTCCAATCGTTTAATATTGAGTTTCAAGGATTTCGCTCAAACAGAATGAAAAAACAGGCACATTTTCGTTATCAGTTATAGAATTCTTTGATATTTTACTAAAACCATATTTTTGCTCACATACGAAATTCCCGAAATTATAGAAATGTTATTAATTTGTTTTGCTTATATATACTTATATAAAAATCAAATTTTTTTTAGACGACAATTTAAAAGATTTCCACATATGTCAGTCTTAACATATATAATTTTTCCTATGTTTTACATGAATATTGTGTAAAATGGTTAATTTGTATCCACTCGTGTGTCGATAAATTACTGATAAATTATTTATTACATCAACATGTTTTATATTTTGTAAAAGAAACATTAAATAATAAAAAGACTATTTTACTACTATATAGTTCTAGCTATTTCTTTATAAAATGTTCTATTGTTAAGAAGAGCGATAAGATAAACTTAATTTCATTTTATTAGAAAATGGAGAAGAAACAATATACTATAACTTATATATTATATGATATAGTTGGTTGTACCTCTTTAGAGACTTTACGGATTGTATACGTTCGAAAAGAACATAATAAATATAGCAACTTCAATAAAATAAACTTTATATTTCAAAGTACTATATAGTCTAAATAATATAAACTCTAAATAGAATGGATGTTTTTAAGTATATTAACAAGTTCAACTCTAAAATAAAACAATTCCTATGTATAAAATTTGTCCTTACTATAATATATATATCCTTGTTAAATATTACAGTAGCGTGCTTGAGAAATAACTAATATGTTTCTTTTGGAAGAAAAAACACCTGTTAGGAGTAGTTATTATTACATGGTCTTACAATAATTGTCTAAAATTTGTTCTTATTAAAATATCTCAAAAAAATATATATGTACACAGTGTTCTCGAGCCCTATATAATATGTGCTGAAGATAATAAATTTTGCAAGAAAATTCAATTTTGAATGAATTGTTTACAGGAGCAGAGTTGGATACACGATCCAATATTTGAAGGTAAAATATTGACGTCTGTTTCTGTAAAATGTAAATAAAAAGAGCTAATAAAGAAAAATCACGATTCTATATAATGTATATATTATTTTAGTACTATATGTAATTCAATGTGTTTATTTTGTTGTATTTTTAATAATATTCCAAAAATAACAATTACTTCATTGCGTATCCTACATATTATTTCTAATTGCGCAATCGTCATCAGCGACACAAAGTAAAAAATAATATATATTATATAGAATATATAATATATAATGTATATCATGTGTCTTTACAAATATATTATATGAAGTATAAAAATAAAATTCCAAACTTATCCAGTGGTCTTATTTTTGAATAAAAAACAGTAAAATTAGTCTGTTTAAAGTATTTATTGACGTTTCGTCTAATATATAGACATTAGTAGACATCATCAGATAATTAATACAAGAATTAAAAACTAAATTCATATTTAAAAATAATAATAACTTTAAATTTATTCCATTAATAGTTATAATTATGCAGTATAATTTTTACGATTTTTTTTAAATTTCGATCAAATCAATAATAATAATTTATATTTACTTTTTTTTCGACCGTTAATGTTACCAAATTTGAAATTTAGGAACAGGCCAATGAAAAGTGAATACTTTTCTAATATGATTAGCCCTAGCTTTCGCCTGAGCCTTCAAAAATACGATGTTTTTTCAAGAGTTGAACTATTTCTAGGCTTGTGCTTCGTCAGTGGACATACTTTTTTAAATAAATACATAAAAATAATTTATTATAATACCGAAGTTTAGATTCTCAAATTTCATGACTTCAAATTATACAATTACTTATACCACTGCACTAAAAATTTATATAACATTATGGTTTTGTTCAACAAATCATAAATAACAGTCATGGTTAATAAAACTTAATTATATTGTTTTATTGAGTCTTATTTGCGTTAAATAAAATATAGTTTTAAATTAATGACCCCATATAATAATAATGTTTGTTATAAATAATTTTGTTTTAACAACCCCAACATAGGTATATACATTAAAAATAAAAACAGCAATAAAATATTATATAGCGTGAGCTAATAAAGAAAATATTTGAAAACAATTTTTCTTTTTAATAAAATTTTATTCGCATTTTATTGAAGCTATGTTTCTTAAAGGAGCAATAACTTGTTGTTTTTCCTTTTAAATTGAACATAACATTTTTTTTATTATTATTTTTCAATCAAGGACGAATAGAAAAATATTTAAGTATAGTATAGAGCTATTTGTGCGACAATAAAATTTTGAAAATCGTGGGTAATATACGCAGTGGGTATACTCGCATAACTGAAATATATATAAAAATAAAATAATTGGGATGTTGTTTAATCGAAATAAAAGCATAAAACATAATACTTATACATTTTTATAGAAAACGATGTTGATATTGTAAAATTTAAATGTTATGTTTTATTTTGATTAAACAACATCTTATTATATAATACACAATGCCAGAGAGAAAGTAAGATGATGGTAAAATCGTTAGAAAAATATAAACATAGAACATAATATGACAACATATTTTATACGACATGATATGTAATTATTACAGGAGTATTATAATATTAAACAATCTAAATTCTTTTCTTCTAATAAAAAAATTCCACCAATATTGAATTATGATCGTTTGTTTTTGAGAAACATAGAAAAAAAAGAAATATTAATTATTTCTTTAAAATTTGTATATATATGTATAATGCCCTGTTAGAAATTGCAATAATCATATTACATTAAATATTTTCATTAATTTTACATGTTCTACCTATATAGACCAGTTACATAACATTCCTTATCGTACTTATTATTATGTTAACCCAAAACAAAATATTTATAACAAGGGATCATTTAGTAAAATAGACCTTCAACATTTTATAGGTAGACGTATTAGCACTTGAATATTATATAAAATATATAAAACTATATGTTTGTACATAAAGTGGTTATATCTTAGAATATATATACAATTTAATACTAAGAAAAACATAAAAGCTCTCTAGGCAAAACACAATAGCCATTACAAATATTACATCCCCCAATAATATTATATTGTTATATATAGATAATATTATATGACTAAACACAAATTGCTCAATATATCATTATATGTATTACCCGGAATATTTCGTATATATATATATAGAACAAATACTCGTAAATTTTATGTAAAGGAAATGGTATATTATATTGAAGTAAGGTCCATAAGTTACAAAAGTTTTCTTCTCAATATATCCAGTTTATATTATTTATAGTACCGAAGCTATTAACTATTCATAATAAACTATCATCTTATATATTTAATTAAATGCGGATTTATATGAGGTATATATATAATTATTGTTTAAGGACTCGAATATTCTGTGTATATAACTATATGAATTGTTATTAATTTAAAATAATATACATTTTCGGTGATAAAATATTATATTGGGTTCATACAATATACATATATACTTTTCCCTGCGGAATGATCTTCTGCGATAACCCATAAAACAATGAATTGTGTTTTATTTAATTTTAACGTAAGTATATATAGCATCTAATAAAATTATTATTAATTAATTATTATTATGTGTTGTTATCATTTTGAATATTATTTTGCGAATTATCTATATAATTTTAATTTTAACGACACTTATTGTAATATACTAGAGGAAACCTGTGCTTTATAGAAGCTATTACTGATATAAATTTGACTATCGAATTTTCTTCTAGAATATGATGAATGAAGGAAATGCTCGGAATCCTTTTATTTATAATTGTTTGGTCGTCAATGACAACCATGTTATCAGATAAAAAAGGGTAAAATGTTTCCCATATGCTCCCCAAAAATCGATATCATACATATTTATGGCGATATTTTTGTTTTTATATATGTATATTTTAATTAAGGTATCTACTTCTGCTCTTCAAATATGTACAGATTGAGTAGGAACCATAAAATATATCCAAATATACCTCCTATGTCTTCAAGCTTACGAAATATTTTATTTCATATATTGTGTATGTCAAATAAACTTTAAGAGACAACAAAAGAATAGATTCATACAATCTACATAAAGGTAAGTAAATATAAGGATCAGTATAAATCCTAACATTTAAACGGCTTCTGTTAATTGATGGGATAGTTTAAAATATATAAATTTTAAATACAATATTATCTTAAAGCCTTCCCGAATAAAGAAATATTTTTAAATTTATTCTATCGCATATAATAATAATTAAAGTAAATAAATTTTCTATAAATGGTGTTGGTTTGGTGTATATCTGAATAACCATAAATCTACATAATAATATATATCTTTACAATGTAAACTATAAAACCGCACACATACCGCACCCATAAAATTGTTAAAGTATATCTGGAGCAAGCTCTAGCTACTGTACTAGATACACCCAAGTATTAAAGAGCTTCTTATGGTTTATTTTACAAACTACATGTAATATAGGTATAGGATTGTTTTATCTTAATTCTGTGTTTATATTATATTATATTATATGCATATACATAAGCGGCTGATATATGAGAGGATCATGATAACCATCCAGTACTAATTGCTCTTTAATTTTAGGATTATAAAGCCATACATACGGAAGATTAAATTATTTTCAAAGTTCATGAAATATACGGATTAAAACTATAAACTTTAGGTTTCACATTGATTATTATAATATATTGTACTGTATGTTGGAAAACACCACATAATATATACGACTATTTTATATTAATATTATCAATCCCTCAATTTAGTATATATATTGGAAATTGATCCTGTATATATTGCCTTTCATTAGTACTATTTTTGATTTAAAACAAATCAATTTCATGGATGGGAAATAACAGAAGCTATAAAACCATACTAAACGATAAGTATTTTGAGTGAAAGCTTTACCGAATATTCCATAATATGCTATATATACTGCGTATATAAAGTCCAAACCATATAAAGTTTATATATTATAATACTTGGAGTATATAATATGCAAAACTTTGTTCCAAGCTATTACCACAAAAAGTTAACCATATACTATACCGAATTTAAACATTTCAAAAAATTTCATCAATTTTGTTACAGTAAAATTTGTTTATTTAATATTTTACACAGATCCATTTCATTGGGTCTCCTCCTAGAGCTTTTATGTAATATGTGACAAGGGTTTTATTTCGTATGCAAATATACATTTATTGTCGCAGCAGCTGAGATAAACTTATACATTAAAATGATAACGCAAACAGATTAAAAAAAGAGCTTTTGTACTAAACGAGGGTCTGTCTATAATATAATATTTTCGGGCAAAATGTCAGCTTTACATATTATAATATGAAGAAAAAAGTGATAACTAGTAAATGAAACTATGTTATTTGACATGGTCTTTTTATATACAAATATCTATTTAGGTACTATAACATATAATGTTCTGGCTAATGCGATGTGATGTTGATAATGGGGTGCTTTGTATATACATACATATATATAGTTTCACCATATTATATGAATGAAAACCAACTAAGAGAAAAGGTGTTAGCTATTTCTCTAAAACATAATATTATTATCAACAATTTCTTTACATTTTCACAAGCATATACATAGGTACATATGATTTTTCTCTATGTTGAATTAGTCTATTTTAAACAAATTCGGGTCAAAATTGTGTGTAACGATGTGTTATTTGAAGATATATAATGAAGGTTTAAACATATTATGAAAAAAAACATTATTATTATATAGATAAAAAGATAGCATACATATATATGTGAAACTTGTGACTTATCTAGCTTGAAATGACTTTAATATTTTAGTATTTCATTATATATGCTAGTTGTTTGTTGCGGAACTTATTAACTTCTTTTCGTATAATATATAAAATATCTGCGATAATATTTTGAAAATATTATTTTTATAAATTGAAGAAATAAAAAAAAATTTACCTATTTATTTATTTAAAAAACACATGATAATTGTTTACTGAAATACTTAACAACATATAAATCGGTCAGTTTAAGTTTTTGGGAAAAAATCCTTTATAATTTTTTTTAGCTTTTCTCCGATATTTTAAAAATTACAGAATTCTATAACAAATCGTTAGAGGCTTGTAAAGAAATATACAATTAGTTTCTGTTAATCTAAAACTACCTTAGAATGAGCAGTGATATATAGTTACAATATAAATTTGCATATATACATATTATGCAGAACAAATCAATTTAATAATAAAATTATTTATTTTATGCAAATATTCCCAAAAGCTCTAAGATTTAAGATTGAAATGACACAATATAAAAACTTTTCTTCTTACAAATAAATTGCTTTTAAATATAAATAAATTTATTCATCCATCAGATTCATTTATTTTGACAAATTTCAACACGGATTTCTTTACAAAACCAAACATTTTATTCAAAACAATGAACATAATATAAGGTTGACATCTGGCATTTTATATGACAAATGTTTTATCATTTCTAGACATTTTTTTGGCAAAACGAAAACAGATATTGTATACCTCCTCCACGTGCGAATACAAAAGTGTCAAAATAGTGTTAAAACTTCTGTTTGTTCGGCAATAAAGTATGCACATATGAGGCGTTTGGCAGAAGACTGTAATATGCCACATTTACTTTTGATAAAACGCATCTTAGTCTTTAGCTATATTCGGGAAAATATATTTAATATTTGAAGCAACTTCATCAAAGTTTGATCGTATTTTTTACATTTTATGATAAATTTTAATTTTTTTACTACTAATATGTTTGGTTTGAAAGAATTTGAAATTCAGTACAACAACAAAATTCGTGGCATGCCACTGTCTTCTACCAAGCACCTCACATCTTTGGTTACAATATATCTGAATCCCATATGTATATTCTATATATTATGTATAAACAATTTAATATTTTATTTAGAAAATAAATATAATTCCAAAAGTCGTTTATGTTATAATATGAGAAATGTAAAAAGTCGACAGATTTATTTTGACTATATATGATGGTGAGAAAATCTATGGTAGAGCTTTTAATTCTTATCTATCATCACATTACCACCACTGCGTTGCCACAATATTATTATAATATTACTTTTGTTACATATAATATCGTATATATAATTTAAAATAATAGTTAAAATGATAATGTTAATGTACACAATTTTAAAGGGTATTTTGGTTTCATAGATATATAGTATAGTTATAGTGTCTGCGTATTTTACAATAAAGTAATTTTATATTATATAAAACACATAATTTTAAACCAACTTTGTTTGGTTGACATAATGTCTTTACATATATGGAATAATTTAAATTAATTGAGATTTTATAATGTACGCATAGTAAACTTTATAGCTTAATTTAAAAGCAAACCGTTTTAAATTGATTTTTTATTAAAAAAAATCAAGTACCTTACATTTATATAAAGCTAGCATTATAGTAAATATTTCTTGTTTTTATACAAATTTGTAAGTGTTTTGCAATGTATATAGCAATAATATTGGCGGACTAAATATTATACATATGGACAGAAGAAAACAATAGCTCAAAAAAGCTTCCACATAAAGCTACGTCGCTATATCTAGTCAATGTCTGTTGCTATGTAAAATTGTACGGTAGAGATGTAAATAATTGCAGTGAAAAAGCAGGAAAGTTTTACTTCAGCAGATGGATTTTGATAAATTTGGTGGGGGTGAGTGTTTAGTGATCCTTCACTCCCAAAATTCACAATTGGACCAAAAACATGAAAAAGTTCTGCGAATTTTAAAAAAATTAGGTGTGGGTGAGTTATAAGTATTCCTATATACTCTGGGATTCTACTTAAAGTTACCAGGTCAAAGACGTGGAGGCCAATATTTTAGTAAACATATGGGCGAAAAATATGAGCTCACTTAAAAAATTTACTTGAGAATAGCTCAAAATGCAATAAAATATCATTTATAGGGTTTAAAATAAATTACTTTTAAGTAACTTAAAATGTGCAATTTCGTCTTACAAGATTCTATAAAATCCTTAATTTTTTTTTAATTGGCCTTAAATTTCATTAACCGCTTGGTGAAACTCATTTCATGAAAACAGACCACTTGAAATAATTTTTAGAGGGCTTTGTTTATGCTAGTAACGATTTATTATGATTATTCTTTGCATTCTGTATTTTTGTTTATGTAATTTTTTGGCCAAACATATTTTAAACAAACAAATAAACATGTTTAAAGCTTTCTATATTTATTCATTATATTATGTATATCATGTTTTATATTATATATAGATAAACAAAAACGATACAATTTTGTTAATATAATATTATGAAAATAGAGTTAAATATTTTAATGTTGTATACTCAACAGTAATAATATATCGTCTTTAAAGCTTTATGTATAAATATACGTAGAAAGTGCTTCATTAAACTGGTAAATATATATGAATATGTCTGGCACAAAAAAAAAATATTGTAGATTTATCTGAGCACATCATATTTATTTATCTAACATTTTAGGTTCCTTCAAATTTATAATAATATTTATGCATAGAAAACATGACTGTAAATTATGCTAACACATCGCATGAGAGACTTTTTGTGAATAATGCGTATTCAAGTGTATCCATATATTAGAAATATATAAAGACAAAAAAAAACGTAACAACCTCAACGAATAGAAAATTATATCAAACCACATTATATTTTGATGTGCTCCTTAGCTTCACATCTTACATTTTTCATTTCTCGTTATATATAATGATATGTAACTTATAATGTCTGGGAATATTTTGACGTTTTTATGACATCTCTCGTATTATATTAAACGTATCTATAAACATTATAATAACATATACTTATTTAATGTCATATACATAATAATATCCTATATTTACTAGGGATATATGTGTATATATAAATAAAGGGACACATATATAAGAATGATTTTGATGTAAATATTCCTATTTATATATACCGTACATATAGAGTAAAAAAGGATGATTTATTTTGATCACGTCGAAGGTTTTTCTATTTTTTCTTTGTTTAAATAAACACAAAAACCACATTTTATATTATATATAATAAGCTTTTCGTTTATTTAAGAAATAATATTAGATGCTTATGGGTTAAATTAAACTTTAACATCTCATTTCATTGTCATAATAAATTATCTCTACATATAGGTTAGGTATTATATACACGAGTAATATTGATTATTCAAATACTTAGTGTGATATAGAACGACATTACCTACATATAAATTTACATAAAAGGAAAATAGCCTAAAGTTTTTTTTAGGTTTTAGGTTTTTCTTCTTATAATAAGAAATATGTTTGTATTTGAGCTTTAAATATTTGTTCTGCATAGACCCCGTGCATGTTAGTAGATAACTTTAATTTAATGGACATGACATAATTCTGTTAGATATTCTGTACTTTATTGTAAGCAGAAAAAAATATTACTGGTTAATATTGCTCAATTATAGGTATACCACAGAATAAAAATCTAAAACAGAAGTTCAAAAGCCTGTAAAGAATTAGTACTCCAATTTATTTTATGATATACA
>JANSTW010104222.1:0-17859 GCA_027564275.1 Diadocidia ferruginosa | reverse complement strand
AATAAATATTGACAGTATTGTATCACGTGCTATATATAAATAAAATTAAAATACTCAATTCAAATCAATTAATAAAATAAAAGAGAACCCAATTTTTTTTCTGGGAATTAAATTGTATTAAATGCACAAAAAACATTCCTTCGGTATTAAGCTGGAAACATTCTAAATATTATTATATAAAAAAGCACAATAATTGCAATAATATAACAATATATATAGAATGAATGAATTCTCGGTATAAGAAATTTAATATTTTATTAATTATTATTATTATTAAAATCTATTTGTGGATGCACGATGCGCTTAGCAATTGAATCATATTTTTATTAAATAAACTTTTATATAATATAACGAATTGAATATAATATCTGCGATGATCATTCATTGATGACGATCAACGTACAATTATATTTATTATTAATATGACCTAATTTTAAATGCGATCAAATTATTCAAAATATATACGCAATTTATAAATCAACTGATGAAAAATGAAAACCATTTTAATTAATATGAATAATGGATATTATTATAAATGGGTGACTTATATATAGATTATTATAGACATAAAGTCTATATTAAAAAATTATTAGGAGACATAGAAAAGATCTTTTAGGAATCATGATTTATTGGTAAAGAAGTTCTATTTCAGAAAACGAACTAATTAAATTATAACTTTAATATAATTTTTTTTAAGTATAAGGTCGACTTCAGCCATACTGATGACGAGACTAAATATACCGAAACGAGATATAAGCGCTGAGAATTGCTTTTAAAACTATATACTATTGCAGAAAATATTGTAATTTCTTTTGGAAATATTTCAAACTTTTCCACCTTAATGGCATTTAGCTTAAACAAAAAAAGTTAAATCATCATCTGATGATGTTTAAATATTAGACGAAACGTCAAATAATTACTATAAACTATTTTGACAGTTTTTTTTTTAAATTTAAATTAATACTCTTCAGATATAATATTACTAAATTTTTTAGATGATTTCAAACATTTTGCATGTACGTTTTCCCATATCACTCTGATGAAAAAATATTAAATTGAAAAAGTCACAGGTTTACAATAGCCAAATATTTTTTCCCTGAATTTGTCTTATGTACTCTTATGTTTATAATATTATATAAATTGCTAATATAAATTATTTACAAGTAATATTTTTATAATTCCCACACAATTTGTATCTGTTTGCTATTTTTTGTATATAATATGTTGATATTTTTTTAATTAAACTCTTCCTTCTTCGAAATTGTATATATAGTTTTTGTTTTATTTATATAAGTATTGCTATAAAAGTCAGATCAACATTTTTGTCAATTAGACATACATACAATATAATATAAATTGATGAGCGTTAAACGATCATGTTTTTTGTTTAAAATTTATTTTTGGTTATGATGGGTGTTGTTTGATGAATTCAAATACATATAAAAATAGCCAATTTATTACATATATGAAAACGGTTATTTATGTCAAATTATTTTTTGCAAAAATAATCAAGCATTTCGTTACGTCCTACGTCTTTGATGGATATAACTCTTCTTTTAAAAAAAATTGCAAAATTAAAATCGCTAAACTGTGATACAAGCAGGACTGGAAACTACGGCGAATATTTGAATAGTACGTTTCGGCGGTACAGACAAAGGTTCGTGGTACTGTGCAGCGTTACGTTCCCCGGTTTTTTATATCTGTATTTGGCGGTACAACACACATGATACACACAAAATTAGAATTCCACCCCCCCACTCTTGAATCCCCATCAAACTTTGTAGGATGGTAGGGGGTCTCCCCTGAACAACGTTTGTTCGGAGAGTTGGCGGCGCTCGGCCTCCTTTCAGAGGCCCATTTTGAGTTTACACTACAAAAATTTTAAATTAAGCCATCCTTTCATTCTGTTTATATGTGGCATTAAAATATTGCATTTTAAAACTTTTTCATACAAACTTTAAACCCCTCCCTCTTCGAAAGGGGTTTGAGCGCCGCAAACTCGAAGGACAAACGTTGTTCAGGGGACACCCCTTACCTCTCTAAAAAGTTTGGTTAAGATTCAGTTCAGCCGAACTTCCTAAATTTATAAGATCTAATTAATAATAGATCTTATAAAAGTGTACTTTTTGGAATTTTAACCGCCACATTAAAGTAGATATTACTTGGATTTTTATTTTTGTATTGATTCAGCAGTTCTGAAAAAATCCAAGGAAGGAAGTTAGTTTAATTTTACTAAATTTTAATGTCTGCAAATTTGACTCATTATGATTTCAATCAATTCTAATTTTATTCTCTTTAAATGTGGTCAAAAAGTCAGTTGTATAAGATTTTTTTTTATGTGTGTAAACAGGCATTCTTGTTCTAGCAATATAAAGTAAAATTTATTAGTTTTTCTTAAAATAGATTTTTTATAAAGAAATTGTATAAGATATTAAGATATTCCCTACTTCTTACCTATATGTTTAAATTATCACATCTAAGATAACATCAAAATTGTTTAAAATCGGAATCAGTTTTGAAATTTTAAATTTTATATAAAAAACAAATTTGTACAAATATTATGCTTGGAACTAGCTTAATTTTTTTACCAAAGTTAAAAAGCCCTAATATCTTAGAATCCAAACTACAATTAGCTCGAAACTTAGTAAAAATTCACTAGTTAAAAACTAACTTTTGTAGACTTAAAGACAAACACTATTTGAATTGTTTTTTTCCTGAATCTGGGAATCATAAAATGAATAGAAAGACTAGATCGCTCGTACAAAAATAAAAAAAATATTGGTGGACCGTAGGAACCGTGTTTAATTTACACGTTCCAGGGTATACGGTCCACGGTATTCCAAATTAAATTTACGGGGTTTTACAATAAAAGAGGCGTTACGTACTTAGAGTATGGTATGGAACGTTCCGGCGTTCCAATTCAAATTTCCAAATTCACCACTGCTCTGGAATACATTGAAAACATTTAAAGCGCGTGTCTTAAATACTTTTATATAGATTTGATGCCCGCATATACTATAAAATATATTTTATGTATTTTATATGCCATAATAAAATCATAAATTTTATTTATGTTTATAATGTCACCACAAATCCTTCATTTAATAATAAATTTTATTTTTAGACAATATTCTATAATAAAAATTATAATACTGCGTCTTCTAAATCTAATATACGTGGCTCCTCTCATCATAATAATAAAAGAAAAATACCCGAGAAAAAACTATATATATAACATAAACAAATGTAAAATCTTAAATATCAAATATCACATTTTATACAAACATTTAAATTAAAAATTAAAATTCATTCGGGAATGACGCGGGAATAAATATTAGAGGCAATTCGCATATAGTATAAAGTTAATTTTGAGTTGCGCGTGATGTCATTTCCTTCTTCCACTTTTTAATAATCGTCTATATATCAGTGATGGAAAACCCGCATGAGTGAGCAGATCATGAAATGTCTCACGAACCTAATTTTAAATATTCCACGATAATGTTTATAAAGCTCCCCCGTCAAACATTTTTGTACACAATTTTACGAGCAAAATACTTGACATTTTTCGAACTATTGCATTCATATCCTGCAAATTGCGCATAGATGCAAAGTGTAATTTAGTTTCTCTTTTTTTAGTCGATATCTGTGATTTTTTGCATGTATTTTAAGCAATATGTGCAAAATAATATATATTTTTAATTAATTTTAACATTTAACAAAAAAATAAATATTTAAAGCAATTATATTTTTATATTATTGTTATCCCTCCAGATAAAAAAGTTTCACCATCACTGGTCTACATAGTATAATATTATACTCTATGCATTTGAGATATGCTGTTGCAAACGAAAAAAGCATAATTTAACAACAACAATTTATTTAAAAAAAATATGTTTGTAATAAATTTTAATGATTTGTCAAACATAGAAAGGATATGGTATGGTAATTTACTTAATATAAATTGCAAAAATTTATGGTAACATTAAATTTCATATATTTGAAATTCGCGTTTTCTATTTTTAACATTTGCAAGAAAAATTCAATGTAGCATTGGGATTTTTGAAATATTTGTAATTTTTGCTAAATATATTTTGTTTATTTACTTTTTGTCGTTGCTATATATAGTGTGCAAAAGCATATCATTTTGTATGGAATAATAAATTGTGATTATATATAGGTGCATGTGCAATGCATTAGAAATTGACTAAAAATTAAAATAGCATAATTGCATTTTTGATTGGTTAATGAATTGGTTCTGTTTTCGATTACACTTTCATCTTTACACTTTACCATTAAAAAATTTTATAAATCAAAAGTTTTAAAGATGTCATCAAATTAACAATATATTTCTTCAAAATTACATATTGCTAATTTAAACGGATGATCTCTTAACGTCTCAAGATATATGTAAGTGGCTATACAATTTATTTGCACACATATTTTATCAAACAGTTAAATGAAATAAATAAAATAAATAAAATATTTTATAGTTAAATGTTAAAACAAATAAGATTGTATTTTATGAGCTGAAGTATAAAATAAAATAAAGAAGAATATCATCATCATCGCACCACTTAATAAATAATATATAAATGACCTACAATCTATTATCCATATTAAGGAATGGAATGTTTCGAATCGGAACAACATCTTATAAGCTATCTGTATAATATATATGACGTATTGTGGGCACCTATCTATATTAGTTATATTTTTAACACAATGCTATATAAATTTTGTTAAAACTACGCAATTTAATAAATTGAATATTTCTGCTAATAAATAGGCGTCTATATATAATAGAAATTATTGATTTTTAAAATTTATTACACATTAAAAATATTGTAATTATAGAGAGAAATATTTTAAGTGCCTAGCAATAATAATAATTATTAATATTTTCTATAATATAAATTATTTGATTTTATCATTGAAATTATTTACAACAAATAATTTAAATTTCAATTAACTTATACAAAGTTATTTTGCAAAATTAAATATTTTATTTTATAAAATATGATAAGTGGCGGGTATATATTAAAATTGTGTGTTTTCAATTGCACAAATTAATAAATTACTCGTTTTTTATAAATATTGCAAAATATTTTTTTTTTCAAATGAGTGTTATACAGAGAAGTTGTACAAAGTTTGTCCGATCGCTGATGAGTTTGATGTTTAAACGAAACAAACTTAAACATCGCTGTAAACTGATATTTTTGAGATAAGATTCACAATATAAAAAGTTTAATATTGACATAAATATATTCACTGCAGTATTGTATTTTTACTAACATAAAAAATTTAGTAATATATAGTTTACTGGATGAGTGTGATATTATGTAACAGGCTCTCGACCAATATTTGTTTATTTATTTTTTGTAATGAACCATTGTTTTTTATGGTAGTTTACTAATACGTTTCGTTTATGTTTATAAACCTCTAAAGTATTCAAAACGATCGCTTTTGCGAAAGAAAAAAAATAATTTGGACGGAAATCGATGTCATTTTTGGGAAGAATAGTAGTACTAAAACTGCTTTCAAATCCCCTTAATTTCTTTAAAATATAGCTTCATATGCCTTAAAATTCCTTATACTGCCTTAAAAAGTTGCGTAAAATATCGTAAAATTCGTTTAACTGCCTTAAAACTCATCTTGACTTAAAATGCCCAAAAATGAAAATGTGAAATAAAATTGTCCTAAAATTTATTTAAATGCCGGTAAATAACGATGCTTTAAAATTCATTTAAATGCCTGAAAGGGACTGAAGAACAGGCTGAGAAACTGCTTTAATAAAAATGCCTTAAAAACTTTTGAAATTCCGTAAAACAAATCTAAATGTATTTTTAAATACACAGGTTATATACTATATAATGCATATTATTTTTAATTAAGTCGGTCAGTTAAATACAATGTTTTTTTTAATAATAATAGTATCACAAAAATAACAATTACTTCATTGCGTATCTTACATGTTATTTCTAATTGTACAATTGTCATCAGCAACACAAAGGTTGGATAATAATATTTCGGTAGCAAACCCGCATATAGTCAAATTTAAATGTCTTTTAATTCGATAAACTGCCTTAAAATTCATTAAATTGATCTTTTAATATCATACAACTTTTTTTTGTTAAATAATTTTTTTAACGAAAATATTTTTTTTACAATAAATCAAAATATAAAGGATTGATTTTATGGCACTGTATAACTAAATATTTGCATATTCATTTTTGTTTATTGCAAATACGTGATTTGCATTATTCATTTATATAGTCGTGTATAGATATAATAAAAGTCCCAAAATTTATAAATAAAACGGAAACAGGACATGGTGAGGAATAATAAATTTAATTTTGTTGTGCCAGCAAATGGTTAGTTCTATACATAATATATCGTATATGGGTTTAAACTTTGATTTGATGCGTTAGAACAATATGTTTGTCAAGTTCAAGTTCAATGTATCCATAAAAAGTTTATACATAAAATATTTTTTTCTTTTACCGACTGAAACTATAGAGTTAATGATTTTTTTTTTAATTTGATATTTTATAACTTTTCATTTACTAAATAAAATTACAAGCTTATATAATATACCTACTCAACAGTTTAAATTTAAAATCAATGCGATACTTCAATGCAGCAGACAAAGCAATTCTATATATTTATAATTCAGAATGTCCCATCAAAATAATATTATTATAATAAACAAGAAAGCCACTCATATAAAAAGATAAATTTCAAGAATTTTTGTAATAGCTTTCATGTTTATAAAAAAAACGCGATGATATGATGACCACCAAGGTCGCATATATTCATTTTTCAACATTTTTAATACAGGCTATCTCTAAGTTTGACAAAGCTAAACCTCAAAACATTGTCTGTATTTTGATAATAAAAAGCAAATAAAACACGAATAAAAATAATAATAATAAAATATTCTAATGTTTTCATAATATATTTGTATAAAATACGCTGTGTATAGTCTGCATTCCCCGCAACGCTCACATATTAACATAATAATTTATTTAAATTGTTATGGGACATTCAATTTCATTAAATAAAAAATAGCTTTATTTTTTAAAGTCATCTCTTGTATAGTTTTATAGAAATTTTTACAAATTAATAAAAGCATAATTTTTAAAGTGAATAATTGATGTGCGCTTTTATATGATTATATTAATAGAGTTTAGAGTTGAACGAAGAAAGCTTGAGATATACAGAAATTATGTCCATCATAAAACAGAATCTTATAATTTGGTATAATTTAAGTTAATTTAAATAAGATTAATCTTTCTCATAATTCTTTCTATATACGTTATTTGGTAAATAAATTAAATAATAAGGAGAATTTTGAATATGATAAAAAAGAAATAATTATTTGTTTATTTGTTTATTATAATAGCAGCATCCTTTTCATCGAAAATATTTTTGTTTTAAGTAAAAGCGCTTTCGCAATTGAGTCCATTTTTCACTATTCAGTTTTCAGTTAACAAAATTTCTATTATACTGAATTGCATGTAAGCTCGTATAATCAAATTTTTTTCAATTGTTTTAGTTTGACAGAAGTTTACTATGATATTAAATGAAAACTGAAAACTCAAAAACGAAAGCTGTGATTGTGAAGCGCGCTAATGTATTATTATTGGCAACTTTCGGCTTCTACACTCATTTCAATGAAAGTCTAAGGTAAACCCCTAAACGTAACTATACTAAAATCACCATTTTCACAAAAATAAACCTATTCCAGCTACTAGTTCTTTTTTAAAAGTCACTTTCCCATCTCCCCAATTTATTTAAAAAAAAAAAGCATTTTACTATTTCTAGCATAAATATGTTTTTCTCTGGCAACACAACTAATTGCATTAAAAAATTTGCAGAAAATATGCTATAAATATTTTATCATATCATAACGTATAGTTATATTTGAACAAATTAAACATTTAGTATATATTTTTAAAGATTTTATCAATAAGCAAATATTTGCTTTATATTTACACCCATAAATAGTTCAGTATGTTATAATTAATCCTTTTAAGATATTTTTAATATTTATTACAAATTACATTTTATTTGTTATATTTGCGATAAAATAAAATGGTAAATTGTTTTACAATATTATAATATTATTATGTTCAACTATATAAGTGTTACATGTTAGGCTTTTACATGAAATATTAAAATATTTTAAAATATTTATATTTACAATAAAATATAAAATATGTGAACACGAGTTTCTGCATCACCAGTCTAAATTGTAAGTTAAATGTTTTTTTTCTAATTTAAAGCAATTAATAAACACCTTAGAAATGAATTAAATTTTTTTCAATTAAATTGGCAATATTTAAAAAAGCAAATCAATTTACATTTCTTGTAAAATCTAAAACTCACATATATAAAAGTAACAATTTTGTTTCAGCCCCAAAGCTATGTGAAATCAGCACAATTGTTAACTCTATATACAAAATGATATATAGTTGCCGCACCTCAAGGAAATCTCTCTCTTGATTGAATGTTACAATTCTCTGGTAGCCGATGCGTAGGGAGCATAATCATCATTGCATAATACGGTAGTTCACTCACGAGGGTTCTATGCATCGGTTGACCGACGATACAAGGCGATTGATAAAACAAGTTTATTTTTTTCTTGTAAATAATCGCACGCGGTAATATTTCAGAAGTGGGATAGTTCGCTAAAAATCAAGATCCACATATTAAATTAATATTGCTGTTTGTTTTCAATTAATATCGTGTTTAACAAAAAAAAATATACATTTTGAAACCATACACGTATGTGTATGTCTGATGATGGATTCATTTTCAAGGTTTGTCGTGTTAAGATCGGATAAGGACACAATGGCTCGAGCGGTTATCCGTTGTCTTCATTGCCAACGGCGGAATTGATACATATTTTCGTACAGTAGAAACAAACTTGCTATCAATGAGAGTTCGGGATGACAAGACGCGATTGGGAGGATCATTTTTCGAACTATTCGGTTGGGACTTAATCGTCTTAACATCTCATAATAAGTCGGTCCGCACGGGAAGTTCTGCTTGGTTATGGGACAAAAATGTTCTGATGAATTGATTGGAAATTACATTTCATGAAGATGAGGATTACTCTAATTGCATACCTCAGTCACGGTTGAGGAAGCAGGTGGGGTCGCGTATTGATGACCTTCAAATAGGAAACACTAAAGAGTTAAATTCCACATATTTGAAACCGCAAAGGTATGAAGAGGGTGCTTTGGTGCTGATAGAAGCGGAACACGCCGCTGCTGGGTGGTCAGGGAAGATTTTGTTGCAACCCAGGGGGTTCTTTCGAACGATCGATATTTTATTGACGATGCTGAAAGTGCTCTGGTTTCCCAGAAATCATTCCACGCAGTGTGTGGTGCTGATATTTTTTCATTTGATCTGGAGGAGAACGGTGATAATTCAACGGGATATGATGATGAGTTGTTTGAATGATATCGTTCCATTTTTGTTGTGATAATCGATTTGCACATTTTTATATTTTTTCTTGTTTTACACAATTTTTAGAATAGTAATGTTGGTTGTCTTGAATTGGAATTTGGAGAAGAATAGAGTTTTGTAAGCAACTGGAGGTGCTGGTTTGCTTTGGATGGATTTCTTCACGTACAAATTAGACTATTTCTGGAATTGAGAAGGATTTGCATATTAATTGCAAAGAAATGGGATCAGTGTACATATCCAAAAATTAAGAATCTGTGTGCATATCCCAAAATATAGAGAGGCTCAGTGAGCATATCCTAAAAATTAAGGATTCGAACATATAACGAGAGGATCTGTTTGCATATCTCAAAAATAAAAGAAGATCTGTGTGCATGTCCAAAAATGAAAGGAGGGTCTGTGTGCATCCCAAACGAAAAAAGAAGATCTGTGTGCATATTCCAAAAATAAAACAAAAGCGGATCTGTGTGCATATCCTAAAATATAACGAGAGTAGATAAAAAGTAGTATACTTAGTGCATTTTTATTGAAATAATAGATCCGTTTCCCCAACGACCGCTTGTCCGATTATTCAAGTTTTCAAAATAAATATGGTCGTTAAATTAATTCTTCTTTCATAACGAGAGGATCTGTGAGCATCCCAAAAGATAAAAAGAGGATCTGTGTGCATATCCCGGAAATTATGATGGCCAAATTGTTAACTATCATCTCTATATAAAATAATATATAGTTGCCGCACCTCAAGATTAGATGTTCTCATTCTCTGCCTTTGTTAGCCGTCAGCCGATGCCCTATGGCGCTATTCAAAGATTTTTTGTGTGTGAAATTTAAAGAAATGGTGGCGGTTTGACCAAAAAGTATCGAATTCACATCGATAATATTTAACTTATCTATATATAAACTTGAGCATGTTCAAAAACAAATTAATATAAATGTGTTCACTTGAAAATTTAAATTTTATAACAAAATTAGCGCTCTCAAATTATACAAATATGGACATAAAAATATATTTACTGTTCTAGCTTTTTTGATTTTAATTTATTATATAAACATGTAAATGTTGTAACTGCATCAGGGACGGAAACCAATTTGAAAATGATTTTTTCTTATTTTTTCGAAAAATAATTTTTGGTTATGGTTTTATAAGATTTAAAATTTTGGTTATGGTTTTGGTTTTGGTTTTACAAGTTTTCAAATTTTGGTTTTGGTTGCGGTTTTATATTTTTTAATTATTTTTTAACAAAAACGAAAGACGTTACTAGAGCAATTTTGTATCCTTTTCGCCAAAAAAAGCAAATTTAATTTTAATTTTAGGATAAGATTTATCTTTTTATATTAAGATTTGAAAGTTTTAAATAAAATTTAAATCAAATCCAAATTTTGGTTTTTCAGATTGTAAGATTTTGGTTTTATGATATTTTTAATTTTGGTTTTGGTTTTTATATTTTTTCTGGTTTTGTCAAACCGGTTTCCATCCCTGAACTGCATTACATTATATAGTAAGTAATGTAACAACTATATAGGAAAAATTACATTTTCTACACTAAAATTTTCAGTTCATGAAATATTTTATTTATATTATTCCAGTGTATATACATTTTAGCTGTGTTCATGTTTATATTATATACATTTGAATGTAAAAGAAATATAAGAATTATTTATATATGGTAAACAATTTTAGTTTTTTTTAAATTTTATTTTTCACTTAAATTTAAACGAATGCATATATAAACATTTACAAATTGTAAGGTAAAGAAGTTACCAGTAACGTATATATAGTTTAAGCCTGACATAAGAAATAAAGAAAAAACTCCCGCGACATCATCGAATTGCTGCTAACATATATGCAGCCTCAGAGCTAGTTATTACCTTTTATGTGAAAAATATATAAAATTTTGTGTACATTCGTGCGGTATTTTTTGTATATTATTTGGCTGCTGCAGCTCATGCTGCTGTAATAATAATTGTATGTACGTAAAATATACAAATTATAAATTGAAACAACTTTCACGTGAAAAAAACGGTGCATGTATACAATTTTTATATATTATTGATAAGCTTTGGGATGCATGAGATACATAATTTTATTTATATTATAGAAGATAGTTGCTGACCGCATACATTATATGTAAATTTGGGTTCAAAGAATCTTAAGTGTTCCCTATATATTATATAGACTGCCAACAGCTGTTCTTCAATGTTGATAATTTCAAATTTATAATGAATTTTAATTCTAATGCCCATGAAGAGCATTTATTTACATACAAAAACAAAACATATAAATAATATAACAAACTTAATATTTTTTTAATATAAAAAAACTCTACTGATGAGTAAAAAATATATGCAGAAATATAAATACAATTATTTTAATAATTTTCTTCTATTTGCAGGATCGCCCGCTCTGGTAAAACTATACTTATTCATTTATTAAGAAATTTGTATAATACCTACGAAATATGTTCAAAAAGCTTTTTGATGTTGGATTTAAAGTCAAGGATCGTATTAAAGACTATATGTTAAATTGTATACCGGCTATTTTTGTTTTAATTGAAAAACATGTAAATTATTTTAACTTATATGTTAAAATATGATACTTGTTTCATAATCTCATGCATTGCACATAAAAGGATGTAATTATTTTCTTCCCATATATTTATATAAACCATATGGTTCACAAAAGATGTATGTAAAATGCATAAAATAATATTTTGGAAAAAATAACTCATCAATTTTATACTTTATAAATAATTATTTTTGCAAAATCTATGGGAAAATATTATTTTAATAGCTCTATAAGTATTGAAAGTGTCAAAGCATATCTGCATAAATGGAAATTCAATATCTGTGTTATTAACTTATATTAACAACGCGCAGCAAAAAATTGCAGCATATGGTAATTTATATTTATTCGCAATTTATTTTATATGTTTTAATATCCACGAGGATTATAATGTACAATTTTATCAAGTTATTTATTCAATTTGTATGTATAAATATTATATATAGAAAATAAAATTAACTGCCTGTTTTTTATATGGATTATAATATAATTTCATACAACGCAAATTGAGTTAATCTTATCTATATGGCGACATTTTTGTCGGCGCATATATTCATATATATTTTTTACATAATAAAATAAAATTATAAAGTAACTAAATATACATATATAGAATATAGATATATAAAACGAAATATATAATATATTAATCTACTTATATATAAAACAGTCTGGTGGATTAAATGTTGTTGTCAATAAACATTGTTTTATAGATCAATCGCCGCAGATCAAAACCTAATCCAATTAGTTTCGTATTAGCTAAAGTTATAGGGCTAGCCAGTATATTATATTAATTTAATAACCAGCATGGAGCAGTGGTCAAAGTCACGGCTCTGTAATCAAGAGATTGTGGGTTCGAGGCTCGGTAGGGCCAAAAAATTTTCACATCTGGCTTATCACCTTTCATTCGCAGGTGTTTATTAAAAAGCGATTGCAGTGGCCCGGAAGTCACATAAAGCCGTTGTCCTATATGATACCAACTTATAGGGTTCCTCATATAGTGTAAAATTCGCCCTACTGATCACCAACAAAATATGGCTAGTGCGAGTTGCTGACAACACTCCACCTTTGATATAGTCGTCAATGAAAACCATGGTATCAGATAGAAAAAAGTGTAAAATGGTCCCTATGCTCCCTCACTTTGGAGTAAAGGACACGATGATGATGATGAGTATATTCTATATTATATAGGGTATATGTAAGAACAAATATAACCTAGTTACTGCGGATTTTGCTAAACATATATAATTTTATGACAAAATAGATATTCTATGGATAACTAAATTAGAAAAATTGTATCTAATAAAAAAATGTAGAAAATTTAGAAAATCTAAGGGAAATTGCTATAACTTTGGTGATACTTCAGTGACCTTGTTACGCAATTATTTATCTGGACGTACATTCTATTAACAACATCTTATCGTTTTACTTGCCGATTTCAACGGGTGTTCCACAAGGTTCGGTGCTTGGTCCTTTATTGTTTCTTATGTTTATCAATGTCTTGCAGCATTGTTTGCGTTTTTGTAAGTATCATATTTTTGCTGATGATGTCCAGCTTTAATATTCCTGTGCAGAGCATCTTATTTCTTCGGCAATTTCCAATGTAAATTCTGACATTGAAGCAATAGTTGATTGGACCGCTCGTAATAATATCAGGCTTAATACATCGAAATCGCAAGCAATTATATTCTCGCATTCGCAATCAAGAGCCCAAGTATCCCCTATCATAGTTAATGGTATTGTAATACCTTTTACCGATAGAGTAACGAATCTGAATCTGAATTTGAATATACAAAAATTATTTGAGTGTTATTTCTTTCGGGGATTAATTCGTCGGCCTTTATTTATCTTAGAAAAAAAAAAAAATAGGAAATAATTTCATGTGATCGTTTTTAATAAATAAATATTATGAAAACAATATTATGTTTCTAAATTTTTTTTAAATTAAGACTTAGATATATCCTACTGGTCCTTCGAGCAACCCTGTACATGTATATAGGTAATATTAAATAATATTTTATACTGAAATATATACAAAGTACAAGTTCATAACAATAACATAAAACAATAAGTTAATAAAACAAAAAATTTCAAATTTAAATGTTAAACAATTTAACGACTCAAATAAAATAATGTACACCTTTATTATTCAATAATACATAAAATATTATATGAATGAAAACAGCATTAAGCGACACAAAAAATTATGTTTTTATATTATTTTCGAAGAATATTTATTTTTCTATAGAATATCCACTAAATAAATTACATTAAAATATAAGAGCGGAATATAAAACCTGGAAGACGTTTTTAAAGAGTGCACGTGTCGCTGCTTTTTAACACATAATAATATTTATTTAAATTTTTTACATTAACTCGTGTACAATGTATATTATACATAATATATGGAATAATGTTATGTGTACATATATGTTCAATGTACCACATATTATAAATATATTTGAATTTTAAGAAAAAAAAAGTCCAACTAAAGAGACGGTTTTTTCTCAACTTTATATTATTTCAGTTTATAAACCACTTGAAAATTTTATAATGCACTTTATTACATAATAAAATTCGTATATACAATTTAAATTTTATGGTGTTAAAACGATTTTTCATATCAATAATTATTAGAAAATGTAATTTGTGAACATGTTTTTGATATTGTTTATGAAAAATAATGCAGTTTACAAATAAAATAATTTGTAAAATATTTTTTATTACAGAAATTAGTTTTATTTTGTACAATAACTCGGTATAGATTTATTATTGAATTTTAAATTGATTTTTTTTTCTCGAATATTTTTGTCACATGTTTTGCATATACATTTGATTTATTGAAGCTTTTTGTAAGTTACCATATAAGATACCCAGTTCCAGTCACTATGTCGGCTTAATAATATTTTAACTATATAATATTTTGGATAAATTTGGGCTACAATCTTTATTTTATATGATATAACAAAATAATTATCGAATTTACGTACCTTTAAAATTTTGCCTATAATATGATATGTTGATTAACCATATATATGGTTAATCAATGCAATTACCTATTTATTATTATTTCGACCTTTTTTAGTATAAGACAAAAAAAAATCATAAAAATACATTTAAATGTTAGGGGGTACTCACGTGTGGAAGTCCTGGGACAACCTCTATGGAAGTCATGGAAGTCTTATGGAAGTCAGTGGAACAAATATTTTTCAAAAATGGCTTATAATTTTTTTTAAAGATTCTATATACTATTTGTATAATTATTATTAAGCCTTTCGCACGTGAATTAATTCTACTCATACACAGTAAAAAATTTGGTTTAAATTTTATCTATTTTTATAATTTGTTATTTATAAATCTCGTGTATAAAAAATATTCGATCAACGAAAAGTGAATATTTTTGCAATATTATGTGGCTCCAGCCAGACCCAGTGGCGTAAGCTAAATCAAAATGTTTTAATATTATAATCTTTAAGTATTTTAAATTGTCATTTGATTCTAAATTCGTTAAAGCAATATGTAAATAAAAATATGGGCCGATTTATTGGTTTGCAGAACTTGTCTATGGATACGGCCATACTGATGATGGGGCGTATGCCCCAAAACGAGTTTTAAGTGCTGAGTTTCCTTCATGGATCATTTGTTTATAAAAAAAAGTTTTGAGGCTGGGCGAAGAAAGGTACGCTTTGCCCTTTCCGACCCATTTAATTTATTTTAGAATAGCTTTGCTTTGAGCTAGCCTGTTTTTAAATATTTACATACTTGAAATCAACGGTCGAAAAAAGTAAAATTATTCATTATAATCTTTATTTCTATAAGGAAATACAACTTTTTTATATGAAATATTTATTAATTTAATAACATACCTAATATACAATTAATATATTTTTATAGACATTTTTTATACGAATATCTTATAAAAATTATAAGACAGCTTATAAATAAAACTATAACATATCCTATAGTTTTAATAAATGTATAGTCTAAAAATTATAAGTTAGTATTATAATTTTTATAAATATATTTATAGAATTCTATAAAATTGAGGTTTATTATTTTTATACGATATGAATAAATTTTTTTATTAAAATTAAACCAACATTTTTACCGCGTATACTGTAGATATATAGATAATTTTCTGAAAATAATTTTTGCTCAATTACGCATTTAAATGTAAAATATTTTAGATTATAGAATTTGATCCTAATTTTTCCAGCTTAGCGGTCTTAATTTAATAAAAAAAACAGTCTTTCATCTGCTTAAATGATTAATTGACGTTTCGTCTAATATATAGACATCATCAGATATTTTTCGGTCGAAAAAAAAACCAAAACACTACACGTAAAATATTTTAAAATTCTGTATTTTCAGAGAAATTTTTTGTACATCAAATGCTTAATTTCTATATAAGTAGTTACTAATTAAAACCCGTATATTACAGACTTTAGAGTGGTGCTTGACGAATGCACAATTTTCCGCATCCCACTAAGCTTATTTTTAACGATATATTATATATGTTTAATTGACCCAATCCATATACATCTTCGTTCAAATAAATATAAATAAATAAGATCATTAGTGTTTATATATTATATATAGACAATCTAAAATTAACTCTGCTTTGCCATACATGGTTCAATAAAAACTATTTGTATGCTTTTTACAATTGCAATCAATTATCAGTAATTTAAACAAAAAAACACAGTTTTATCTATATATATATATATATAAAGCTCTATATACCCAATAATGTGTGTAATTCATATATTTTATATACATACATATAACTAATATTGCTAACTTGCTATAAAAATTCTAAAGAAAAAACAACTAGGTATAAGAAACACAAGAGACGAAGAAAAAAGTGCTTAAAAGCTAAAAATCAATAGCATATAACAAATCGAATAGCAATCATTTATAGGCTTCGAACAAAAAAGCGGTCATAATATGTGTGTAGAAGCTAATCCTTTGGATAAATCTACAATTTCGCATATATCCAAATATGAAAACAAATATATTCAATATATATATATATTGGTTCTCGGACCCTTGCTATATTTCGTCGACCAATGAACATCAGGAGGTGTGGCCTTTCTAACCCCCTATATTATACGTAACACAATTTTCCACCCTCTTATGCAATCTATATTGTGTACAATATTAGGATATGCCTGATGCCATACAATATATAGAGTTTGAATATATCCGAAGAAATTTGAAAAGGGGGTGATTTTGCTTATGCCACCCTTATGTACCAAACATTTTAGGTATTATGTATATAAAATATTTTTTTTGTTTGTTCTATATATTATGTACATTGTACTGCACTACACACATTACAGGAGAGGCAGGCTGATGCTGCCGATTCTGCTGTGTACCAGTTAAAGTTTAGATTTTATATAAACACAATTCTATGTATATATAAACGACATTTTCTATTT
The DNA here is from genome assembly GCA_027564275.1 of Diadocidia ferruginosa. NCBI lineage: Eukaryota > Metazoa > Arthropoda > Insecta > Diptera > Diadocidiidae > Diadocidia > Diadocidia ferruginosa. Next base: position 384 of record JANSTW010104222.1, on the reverse strand, counting down.
ACTGTTATGGAAAATGTACATGCATTTTCTCACCGCATGATTGTTTTGTTTATTTTTGAGCAGAATTACAAACTTTACACACACAATTTGTAATCCTGCTAATTATTATATTTGCAATTAAATGATCACATTATGTTTGTACACCTAAAATATTTATGAATGAAACATTTTTACTATATACTAATTATACAAATTTCAGAAATGGTTAGTCACTTATATAGCACTAACAAGGACAATAAATTTTATATATTTTATTATAAAAAACAAAAAATTAATAAATTGAATTAAATAAAAATAATCAATTTATTTTATTTAATTTATTTAATTTATTTAATTTATTTAATTTATTTAATTTATTTAATTTATTTAATTTTTTTAATTTAT
>JANSTW010104111.1:0-17873 GCA_027564275.1 Diadocidia ferruginosa | reverse complement strand
ATATTTTGTGTATAGCATACAAAACCGCTCAGAACCGCTAAATTTATGCGCACACCTTATATACTCTATACACCTTGGATCAGAATAGAATATAAATCAGAATCTGTATGAAGTCTTAAAGTTCTGAGAAATTTTTCATCTGTATGAAGCCCTAAAACTCTGAGTGACCATATAAATGATAAGATCTTGTGTGTGGAAATGTAAAAGATGGGATTTAGCTGAAGTCTCTTAAGGACTGTGTAACCCTATAAAAAAGGTCACAACAGAAACTCTTTGGAAAGATCTATTAAGCAGATCTAAAAACTCTTGGAATAGTTAACTGGAGAGTGTTTGATATAGAGGATGCTGAACAATGCACATACATGAGAAATGGCGTGCATGCGAAAAAAGTCGTGTATATTAACAAAACCATCAAAGCTTTTTCATCATTCTAGAAAATAAAATAAATACATGTAAAAGACTTGCAAGAATTTATTAAAAAAAAACAATCTTAATCCCCTCACACCTAATAGAAATTAAATTAAAAAAAATCTAAAAAAATTAAATTTATATATTTCAAGTGGATTACGTGACACAAAAATCGTCTACGTTTCTATTAATAAAATTGCAAAATATATACAATTTAATTTAAAAAAAATTACATCAACTAAAAACTGCAACGAGATAAAGAAACGTTTTTAAAAATTTATAAACAAATCAATCAAAAATCTATAGAAAAACCGAAAGTGTCGACTAGCCACCATACGAGCAAATTATTATATATATAGACAAGATATTTTTATATAAATTAATTAATTAAATTAAACAAGTCTTTATAAAATCAAACACACATATCTAAACCAAAATCCGCAATATATTTTCTATTTATATGAATAACAAAATATTCCGACCAAAAAAAACCACATCACATTCTATAAAGAATTTTTTGTTTGACCTTTATGTAACAAAGAAACATGACACAAACATACCACACTCTACTATACAAAGTAATAGGATTTTTTCTTCACTTATTGTAGAGCTTGTGTATATACACATCACAGAAAAATCGTAACAAAATTTGTTTGCAAAAGAGAATCTTTTGCCCATATTTTATTAGTTGGTTATATAAAAATAATATACTTTGTGTGAAAACCACAAAATATTTCAATTTTCTTATAAAACAAATACACATAAAACTGTATACAAAATTTTTGTTTATTTTGAGAGTTGAGCAAAGAGTGTTGAGCTTTTTTTTTGTTTCTTAGAGAAAAAGCTCTGTTTCGAGAGAACGGAAAATTTTCCAGTTAAATAACATTTTCTTTTGGAATATAAAGTTGGGAAATGAGTACAAACTTTGCATATACGTACATCCGACTGTACGTATATAGTCACTTTATAGCGTAGCATTCACAAAAACGTTTAGTTGGTATGTGTATGCTATAGGTACGTATTTTACAAAAAGCGTTTTATACATTTGGGTATGGCATTGGTGAGAAAATTGTCTGAATCATTTGGTTCGAGAACGCGAACGGGACCGGATTAAAAAATTTATTTTACAATTTTTTTTTTATGTTACTTAACAATGTCTCATACGGTTTAAGTTAGTGAAAAAAATTAATTAAAAACAATAGAAATTTTAAAAACAAATACTAAATTTATTCATTCAAAGTGAATCGCAAGTTCGCGCGAAAATTGCGCTTAAAAAACATTGAAGAAAAAATTCAAAGTTACATCAGCAACAAAAGTTGTATAACAAGTCGATAGAAAAAAAAAAGAAAAACACACTCGTGTGATAACTCTATATACTGAAATAAACAGTGAAAAAGACCTAAATTTTCAATCTTCTCTCTATAGCACTCAATAAATGCTCTATATATGTAAGAAAATGTATAAAATTTGATGCCGCGTGCATTACATAAGAATTTGTGTTATGTGGTCAAAGCAAAAAAAAAAGTTTTCTAAAAAATTATCACACAAAACCGAAGTTGCGGAATGAGTAGTGATTTGTTCTAAGCTAAAATTCTAAAATCTATACGTAATGTTTAGGCTATTTGTTCGTTTTAGAAGAAAACATTAAAAATACAACCGAAAATTTGCCCATAAAACAAAACGTTTGAAAGCTTCACACATCAAAACAAGAAAATTATCATCAAATAGAATATAATATGTAACCTCTCATGTTTATGTAATAATCATGATATAATACTTTTTTTTCTCATATAACTTGTCTTCGATATATTAATTTTAAAAAAATAATAATTTTTTTTATTGTGCTAAAAAGAATTAAAAAAAAAATTCTAAAAAAAACAAATGTGAAAAAAAATTATTTTGTAAACAAAAAAAAAGCTCGCCTTTTTCCAAGTAAATAATTACGTGTGTGTAGATAGAAAAAAAAATCGCTTTATGTAATCAAATTTTCGTGGCAATTTTTTTGATTAAAACATAAAAAAAAAGTTTCAAATACAAAAAAAATGTTATAAATGGCATTGACACAGTAATACAGTGTATGTGAAAAAATCATGAATCATTGAAAATTTGCAAAGTATAGAAGAAAAAAATGATAATCGGTGGTGTTAAAAGTTAATTAAAATACAAAATAAAAACAATTTTGTTAGTAGATAAAGTTTTTGTATATAGAAAATAAGAAGAAAAAACAGATTATATAATGGCATCAATGATGCAAGATTTGGCTCGAGAAGCTTTTGCAAACGGTGACTATCAGAGAGCTTTAGAGCTCTTTGAACTATGCATACGTGAACATAAAACAATGAATTGGAATAACATAAATAGTTCATTAGATATTTACTATGGATATGCTGATTCGTTAGCCTTTTCCGGACGATTAGAGTTAAGCTTTGATGTGTACACTCACATATGTAATAGATTAGAACGTTCTGTGCCATTAGATAAATTACAAAATTTAAGTTTAGCATTACTAAATAGTGTTTCATCATCAACTACAACAAATAGACGATCTCATCATTTATATAATAATAATTATAATAGTGTTTCATCTGCAATAGCTGCAGCAAATAGTGACCAACTAAATGTTGGCAGTGGTGATAGTGTTGTGGCTGTTGTAGATCCATTGTGTTGTGCAATATGTGAAGATATATTAAAATTACCTGTAACAGCTGTTTGTGGTCACACATTTTGTGGTGAATGTTGTTATGATCAAACGCAATGTAAAATATGTGGGAAAAAATTTGCCACCTTTGGTAATAGTTTCAAACAAGATGTTCTTGTGCTAAGATTAGTGGAGAAATGGTGGTCTCCAGAGGCTAACGATCGAGCCATCATTTATATGCAAAATAATGCACTGGACGAAGCATTAAAATCATGTAACGAAAGTTTAGAAAAATGTAAGTTTTCCATATGTCGCGTAATCGCGTATTAAAAAATATACGTAGACGAGATTATCTTCTATTTATAAGAAAATGATTTCATTTTTATTCTATTATGCAATCAATTTTTGTTTAATAAAATTGTCGTTACGTAACTTAAAATTCATATAAAACACACTTTATTATTGTTGTTATAAGAGAGGTATATTATATCAAAATGAAAATTTATATATATTTCTATATTGACTCATTCATAAGAAAAAGATACGAAGGTATATATGGTATAAATATAACAACACATTTACAAATATAGAAAAATGTTATTGCCTCTATCATTATATATGTGTGTTTGAAGCAAATTAGTAGAGCATAGATTTTTATATTGAAATAAATGTAGCTGTTGGGTCTCTATATTACTACTGATAACAACATAATATTATATTTCAATCAATATATATGTGATATTTTTAGCACTATATACAAAATGTATATATTCATATCACTCAAAAAAAAAGCTTCAATATAGCAAATTAAATGGAAAAAAAATTATATTATTAGATAATATTCTGTATATTATTATATACTTTATATTGTGGCCTTGATGGATATATACTTATTTTTTATAGTCAGAAAATCTTTAATATTATTTATGCAATCTTATACTTATATATATAGTTACTTAATATGTTTGAGTTTATTATGTAATCGGTGGTTTTTTTTTCTTGCTCTTTTTTAACATATTATTTGGATATTATTCTTTATATATATAAAACATATTGTATATTATATAATATTTTTAAACAGACTTCTTGATATAATATTGTGGTATCAATTATTTAAATTAACCCAAAAGCAAGAGAAAAACATTTTTAGAATTTTTTTCATTCATTTATAATTTTTGTACTTTATTTTAATTTTTTGTTTCATCAATTTAATAAGTCGCTTGTTATTTATATATGTCTACGCAGTAGCGTGCATTTTGAAGACTGTATACGCAATTAGGAAAAAAATCTTTTACTATTGGGGCATATACGATATTGACCTCGATTCAAATTAATAAGAACACAAAAAATTTCTTCAAAATTCGAAGATAGTATAGCTTATCTACAATATGTTTGTGTAAGATTAGCTTTTTTGTATATAGGAGCTACCCGTTCCATGAAGCACATTTTAACTTGGATTCAAAAATTATTTGTGACAAAGAAATTTTTTCTTGTAGTTATATTTACTTCACCAAAAAGTGACTTCCCATCAAAATCTAATCTATACAAGTCATTGCAAATCGCAAAATTTATTGCCGAATTGGCGGCCATCTTCTCAAACAGAATTCTGCCTCCACAATGAACTAAAAATATTGTCGGCCATCTTTTTAAACAGGTATTTTGTCTCTACAATGAAATCAAGGTCATTCAAATTAGGAAAATAAAATCGTATGTCAAATTTTCAAAAGCTACTACTGGTTATTATTATACTGTGGTTACAGTAGCACAAGAAAACAGCCACAAAATTGACTCTTACAAACTTTTGAATAATATTTTGTTATCAATAAGTTGGTTATATAATCAAAAGAATGTTAAGATGTTTCTTAAAGTATTAATTACGCAAGTTAGTAAACAGACAACAGTATTATATTGTTAAATCACGTGTAATTCATTACATCATGGTCTTATGTAAATTATTCATAAAATTTTATTAGTTTTATAATAAATTGCAAACACAAAGTAACATTTACTATATAGAACCCTGATAGATATAATAAAAATATTAGCCATATACATCTTATCGTCGATAGGTCAACAAAGCTTAATGGATGGGTCATTACTGAAAACAACTCGCATTGCAATAATTCCCCGGTTTGTATAGTGTAAATAGAAATTGATTTGTGATATTGAAATTAGTTCTTTTGAACTCGACATTTATTAAATTAACAAATCAAGGTTATTGAGTTTAATTCAATAAAATTATAGGTTATAAATTATAGGTTACAATCGATTTATTATTTATAGATATACTAGACACTTGTATGTACTTCAATTTGAACATATAATGTGATCGTGATGTTGTATCCAGCGCGTATCAATTAAAATATATTTAGAGCTCGATATTTGTATAGTGTTCGCATATATTGTGCAATAATCCAACAAAAAATACTTAACACATTTAAAAATTTATAATCGTTAACATAATATATTGTTCATATTTAAAAACTACGTATATGCGATGGTTGATAATGTTTTTTTTTTATTTATATAGCTGCGGTGTGTATTATATTAAATTGTTTGGAAATTGGATTTTTTTATTTGAACATTAAAAATCAATTAAATTGAAATTTTCTTTTATTGACATTTGAAAAAAAATGTGAAAATTTAAATGAAATAAAAACTAAATAAATATATAAATATACACCTGTAAAAAATGTGTATTTACAACCACACAGCATAATATCAATTAAAACACAATAATTTAGGTATATTATATATGCGAAGCGATACGGTTATTGGTTTGAAAAATACAATACACACTTAACGATAAATCTTGATGACCATAGGCGTCCGATAAATATTAGTTGTTTTCCTTAAAATTGTTATAAACTTGACAGATTTTACAACCGCATCAGATCGAAGAGGCTAACCACTATGAAAAATTGTGTCCTTCTGATTTCCAAATTTCAATGATTTCCAAGTAATTTCCATTTTTTTTTTTAATATTTTTCATTTTTTTATATGATTTCTAAATGATCTCCATTTTTTGATATGTTCAAATTATTTCCATTTTTTGGAATGATTTCCAAATAATTTCCAAATGATTTCCTTATTTTTGAAATGATTTCCATTTTTTGGAATGATTTCCAAATGATTTCCATTTTTTTAAATGATTTCCATAAGGTTGTCCCATGATTTCCAATAGTGGTTAACTCCTCGCATCAGATGCTTTAGACGCGCTGTCCTATCTTAAAAAGATCAAGTTTTTAAAAGGAGGAATAGAGAGGACTTATAAAAAGTAAACAAGCAATAACATACAAATAATTTAATCAATCTGTATATAAATATAAAGGAATGGAAATTAAGAGCTGGCAAAAGCATAAAATTTCACTCCTGACTAATATTTGCTCTTAAGATTTCGTTTTTAAATTACAATATTTGTGACAACAGAAATCAAATAATCATTTATTTATGAAAAATAAAAAACTATATGGACCATTTAATGTCTCAATTAAACTCTTATCAATATACTAGCCTGCGAAATTATTTTAAATTGAATTTTTACACTTTTCAGGTCATGTCAGCGGTTGTGGCATTACCGAAGAAATTTCTCAGTGGATGGATAGCATACAAAATTCTGCCGTCGACGAGGAACACATTTCACAAATACCGAACAAGATTGCAAAACAAAATAAAACCAATAAAACACATAGAACAAATAGTCTAAATAATAATAAGAATAGAAAAACTTTCAATAATTTTAATCAAAACGAACAAATTAATAAGAATTCAATATTTGAAGAGGAATTTAAGTATCCATATGAGAAATATAGTGCCGAAGCAAATTGGAGAGATAAAAAGAGAAATAGTTTTAACGATGAATTAGATGAAAACGTGAACGATGATGATTGGCATCGCGATTCACATGAACGAGTACGAAGGGCCACCAGGCCAAAGGAAGAAAACAAAAATACGTGTTCATTGTACATACAAACAGATCCGCTAATATGGCGACACATTCGAGAGGGCATTGCTGATGTAAGTATCAACAGCTTAAAAGTAAAATAATAACATGGCACAAAATCTCGTCGGGGTCACCAACATATTTTCATGCATGTACTTTACAAATCATTATTTGCCATATCGCGACTTCAGAACCATAAATTTCTAACTCAGACATTGTTCTCAATTCACGATATGGCTATGGTCGAATTATTAAAATTTATCATTATCAGTTAAAGACGACCAGTATATTCATCTAGTCGGGGTCACCAACATATTTTAATTATTAATACAATATTTTACATATAAATTACTGATAATTTTTAATTTACGATATGAATTTATTTTGCGGTTTTTGATTTTGAATCGAGAGCTGAATCAAAAACTATTATTATAATTGACATTTTATTGAATTGGCCGCAATCATTTAAATTTACTGATTTGTATATTTTTAAAGTAATCGCAAAATTATTAATAAAAGACTAACACCGCATTAGTATATTCATTGCTAAATACTTTAAATGTTAACCGACAAACACTACGCTTTTTTTAATAAATTAAAATTTTATCACACTTTTCTCATACAGCACGATCGTGGTAAAAAATCTGAAATTGATGAAAAAACGCGCGAAGAAATTCTATCGCTGATTGCACATCATGTGACCGCTGTAAATTATATTTATAGAAATACGAAATTTGACGGCAGAGTTGAACATCGGAATATCAGATTTGAGGTGAGTGTTTTTGAGTGCTTTTTTCTGGGAGACAAATAATAAGAATACGGAAAATTAGGTTCAACGAATTAAAATCGATGATGATTCGGCTTGCGGAGATTCGTATAATGGAGACCTAAATCCATTCTGTATGGAAAATATCGACGTGTCGAATTTTCTAAATTTACATTCGCTGGGCAATCATGAGTTCTTTTGTTTGGCTTATGTGTTTACATACAGGTAACTGTGCTTTAAACATGTTTTGAGAAATTTTAATTAATTAATTTTATTTACAGAGATTTTACCGGAGGCACGTTAGGATTAGCGTGGGTGGCATCTGCATCGGGTGCATCCGGTGGTATATGCGAAAAATACAAGACTTATACCGAAACAGTTGGTGGCTTATATCAGAGTACGAAACGATCGTTGAATACAGGAATTATAACATTCGTTAACTATAATAGTCGGGTGCCACCGAAAGTTTCACAACTAACATTAGCTCATGAAATCGGTCATAATTTTGGATCACCGGTAAGTTTCGTGTGCATCAACGTGAAATTTTGTCATTAATCGCGACAAATCTGTTTTAGCATGACTATCCGCAAGATTGTCGACCTGGTGGTCTGAGCGGTAACTATATAATGTTTGCTAGTGCAACTAGCGGTGATCGGCCAAACAATAGTAAATTTTCTACTTGCTCAATACGAAACATTTCAAATGTTTTGGACGCGATAGAGGACAGCAAGAAACGTAACTGTTTTAAGGCGTCCGAAGGTGCTTTTTGTGGTAATAAAATTGTAGAGATTGGTGAAGAATGTGATTGTGGATTTAATGATGAAGAGTGTCAGGACAAATGTTGTTATCCCCGTTTGATAAACGACAATGACTTGGGTGCTAATGCAACGGCACGTGGATGTACACGACGTGCCCGTACACAGTGCAGTCCTAGCCAGGGTCCATGTTGTCTAAGTGATTCGTGTACTTTTGTACCGTCACATCTTCGAAATAAATGCAAAGAGGAGACGGAGTGTTCGTGGAGTTCAACGTGTAATGGCACAACGGCTGAGTGTCCAGAGCCAAAACCTCGTGATGACAAAACGAAATGTAACAATGGCACACAATTGTGTATAAACGGGGACTGTGCTGGTTCCATTTGCCTGCTATGGAACATGAGTGAATGCTTTTTAACTTCACAAATTATTCCGAACATAAATAAGCGTAAATTGTGTGAGCTGGCTTGTCAAGACGGCAATAACACAAATACTTGTCGAAGTACAAGTGAATTTGGTTTACAAGTTGGACTTCCAGAGGAAGGAATCAGCTTAAGGCCAGGTTCACCATGTGATAATTTTCAAGGATACTGTGATGTATTTCTGAAATGTCGTGCAGTTGATGCAGAAGGACCGTTGGTTCGGTTGAAAAACCTGCTGTTCAACAAGCAAACACTGATAACGGTTGCCCAATGGATAACCGAAAATTGGTATGTTGTTGTATTGATGGGCATTGGTTTTGTAATATTTATGGGAATGTTCATAAAATGTTGTGCCGTACATACGCCAAGTTCTAATCCAAAGAAACAGCCGGCACGACGAATTAGTGAAACATTGAGAAGACCAATGCATACACTTAGGCGAATGGTAAATTTGAGAAAATATTTTCTTCAAAGCTTAAATTAATCATTTTATATTCCTTAGCGACATCATGGTGGTCGCAATCATCCAGGTGGTGGTGGTGGCGGTGCGCGTAGTATTCCGCCGCCGAGTAGTGAACGATCAAGAAGTGCCGAAGGTGGCCGAAGTGTGCCGATGCCAGAGGGTCGAGGTGGTGGTGGTGGGGGTCCAGTGCGTGATTCAAGGCGTCCGCCACGTCCGTCAAGTAGTTCTAGGGGTCCAACACATCATGGGTATGGTGAGGGAAGAGGGCAACAACATTACCCACCGAAAGGTGTGTTCTACAAACCAGTTCGATCTTGATAAAGCAAAACCAAAATATGATTTTTGAATTTTATTATTTTTCTTTATTTTCAATTTTCATGTGTTTTTTCGTTATAATTTGTGTTTTTTGTTGTTAATGTGTTGTTGCTACAAACAATATTCAAACAACCGACACACACTCGCACACATCACACCTACAGTAAAATGTTCGTTTTGATTTTTTATTTATTTTTTTTATTGTTTTTTTGCTTGCAATTTGTGTTTGTTTATTTTGTAGTTTACCTATGTACTACACCAGAGCAATTTGTTGCGCAATTTTTTTCCTTTAGCTTCATTTGGTCCATGAATTGGGCCATTTAAATTTGGTTTAATATTTACTTGAGGTATCTTCAAATTTTTAGTTTCAATGCTTTAAGCTAATATATAGCGCTAAGTACGACCTATTTAAACAAAACTACTTTCACAAAAAGTTCGACATTTACAATTTTGTACAAAAATCGGTCGAACTTTGTGCTGTATATTGGTGTAAAGATCTAAAACTACAAGTTCGAAGATCCATACAAGTAAATAATAAAAATAAAACTTTTTTTTTACTTTGTGGATCTTGTATGGTACATAGGGTAAGTGTTTTTATGCAGTATCTAGATTAATTTTGTATTTATCGTGAAAACATTATTTGTTTATTATTATTATCTGTTTAAAATTAAACAACATGCATACTGATCACTGCCTAGAAACATATAAAAATACATATTATGAGAATTTGTAGAATTGTAGGCTTACAAAATTGCCTTTTTATAATTTTTCAATTAAAAATCAAATATTAAAGAATTTATTTGGCCTAGATCGACCGAAAACTGTCGGTTAACATTTTGTCAAAACTCTTAACAGCTTATTTTTTTTTATAAACAAACATTAATTGCGCAGACTTGGTGCAAAATAATTTTCACAAAAATTAATTCAAGTTTTGATTTATTTGATTTTTGACTAATTTGTAGAACAACATAGAATTTTTTTGCCTGAAACCTTTTTTTTTTAAATATTTTAATTATTGTAGTTAGTTATAGTTTTATTTAAGTTTTAAGTTTAATTTAAAGATTATTGTTTTTGTTTGAAATGTATTAGCTTTTGTTGAAATTTTTTGTAAATTAGGATGAAGATAATTTTTAAGTAAAAACCTTATGTGCTCTCCAAATGCATTGTTTTCTGTTTTGAGTTTTCAGTTTTAAGTTAAAATCACATTACACTGAAAACTTTTGATTTTGTGACCTTTAATGAAGTACAATATATTAGTTATTTTTGTTAACTGAAAACTGAAGAAAATCGTTCATTGTGAGAGCCACCTTAGACGAAATATTATTTCTATTATTATCTATTAAGTGGGCTCTCACAAGGATGGTATTTTGCAGTTTTAGCAGCGAGTTTATTGAAAATTATTATCTAAAATTTTAGTTATCGGTGTTTTGGGATTTTGGATAGTTTTCAAAACTCGACGTCAAATTTAATTTCAATTAACAAAATATTCATTTTTAAAATCGTATAATAAAATTTTTGTAAAAAAGAAAACTGCAAAAGAAATGAGAGAGCACTAAAGGTATAAATAAGAAAATGAAATGCGTTTAATTTTGTAATCTTAGTAAATTTAAAAAATACCGACGAATTAATTTTTTTTTTCAAGAATAGTTTGTTAATATTTTTTAAGTTAAATTTGATATTCCATTGATTTTAATTTTAACTATCATTTCTTCAAGCTATACTTTAATTTAAAATTTCAACTAATTTAACATTTAAATCATTTGTTTGTTGAAGATTTTGTTATAAACTAATTTTGTATTTAATTTGCATGTCTTTTTTAATAATAATTTAACATGTAACCTAATTATAACTAATTGAAACAAAATCGATATTTATATATTCAACAGCCGTCGCTCCACCAGTAAATTATAGCAGACCTAATAATAATCCTGAATTGTACGCAGATGCATATCCAGATCGAACTGCGTATGAGCTTCCTCCTAGACAACCAAACAATAAAGTCTGACAGCCGAAAGCAACAAAATTACTACTGATTATTAATATTCAAAAATCATTATTTCATACAACAAATAATTTTAAATTTTATAAATTTTATTTTTGATGTAAAAAAGAATCTATAAAACAATAATAAGTATTTCAAGAGAAATTATTTAAAAACAAAAATACAAAACTTCTAAACATCATCATCACCATCTCTCATCATCATCATCATCACAGCAACATACACAACACACATCAATATAATAGGGATTTTTAATTCTCAAAATTTGATTTGGAGATCTTTTACACTATATAGTTAGTTTTAAGTTTTCATATTTTTAACAGCTTTTTGTGTAAATCGGGAAATTGGTTTCGTTCTTATATTATGTGTGTAATCATATTGTTATTTCAAGGATTTAATTGCAATTTTTATAAATAAAATTATACTCACAATTTCATACATATAACATACCTGTGATAAGATTACTATATTATAGAGTAAAATTTATTTTGAAGAGAAAATTCGGTTTTGGAAAAATTATTTAAATTTTAATTAAATTATTTAAAAGAAAAATTGTTTTAATTAAAAAAAATATTCGTTTCAACAGACAAACAAATTTATTAATGAATTTATATCCTTGAAATAAATAATATTTGAATCGCTTTTATTTATAAAACAAAAACATTTGGTTTATGGCTAATATACAGTTTTTGTAAGAAATATTGCAGATCTTTACAGACATTTATAGTGTAAAAGTAAATGCATTTAGAGATTTGTAATTTTTTGCATCAAAAACATTTTATAAGTAAAATTCATTTTTTTTATCAATTCTGGATGTTAAAATTATAAGAAAAGAAATTGATTGTAAACCATGTTTTAAACGTTAAACTAAAAGCACAGAATAAATAAGATAATTCAGAATGAAGACTTAGTGTAAAAACACTGTAGCTTGGAAAAACTTGAATTATCGTTCTAAAATTAAGAGGTGGCGGCGCTACCTTCCAGATTTTTCGATAACTAACTTTTCAGAAAATAAGTTAAATTTTACTTAAAGGTGACTAAAAGTATAAAAAATACCAGCGCAGGATCGTCATTGTGCTGTCAGCTACAAGTCAAGCTAGTCGGGAAATTAGTTAAAAATCGATTGTACAAAGAAACAAGAAAGTTATTAGAAACGTGGCAAAAATATAAACTAGGTACATTTTTTCAATGAGGTCAAATCAAAAATAAAACAATATTTTCATACCCGCCGATTGTTTCAAACATAAAATCATATTTATTAACAAAACACATTTTTAACTACATTTATCAAAATTCTAATTTGTTTTTGTTGTACAATTTTGAATGTAATTTTAAATTTTGCGGATTTCTTTATTAATATAATCGTACATTTGCCACATCATAGTTTTTTTTTTATTTTAAAATTAATTAGTCTTTTATATTAAAAATATAACAGCGAATCTTTTTTATTAATTACATTTTTTTTTATTCAATTGTAAAAAAAATAAAAAAATTAAATTAGTCCAGTTGCTCAACTAGGTAAAACGTTTGCGTGTATAATTCAGTAAAAAATGTGACTGCTTCTTTCGGATTCGGAATACATAGTTGAGCCCAAGAGCCAAGGTATTACAATGTAAACAATACATTAGCATTTCTGTTAGATTATTTTATTCCAATAAACGCGATTTCTTCTTAACTTTTATTTTCTCTGCATGAAAAATATGATTTTAATTGATAATTTGCAGACTCTCGACCAATTTTGTTGTTTTATTATTTTAAATGATGTAATATTTTTTTTCCGTTACGTTTCGGTAATATGTCATCATAATAAATAAATAATTTTTTTAATTTACTTACTCAGTTACAAAGTAAAAACTAAATTAAATAAAAATGGGATTTAAGATTAAGTCAACTGATGAGCTTATTGAAATACTAACGAAACGTAATTTTTATTAAATATTTAAAAATGACTAAAATAATTCCTGTCTGACTTGGAAAACCCGTACTATTTTAGTCATTTCAAATCGTGTGTGATTTAAATAAAAAAAAAAACTAAAATACAAAAAAATTGGTCGAAAGCCTGCAAATTCAAAAAAAAAATCACTCATTGACTCCGCTTAAGCAATAAAAGTTAAAAATTATAAAAAATAATCAAAAAATCTGTAGCAAAATTTTCAGCAAATTAAAAAATGTTAATCAAAAAACTATAATAAAATAAATGGTACTGCCAAAAATTATTTTTACAAAACTGCCAAATTAAATAGCAAACACACACACACAGAAAAACAAAATTAAATTCAAAAGATATTAAATATAGAAAAAAAAACTCTATTTATGATGAGAAAACATATATCTATAGTAGATTATATTAATATTAGGACTGTTCGATATTGATAAATTGACGATATTTTTCGATATTTCAAAAAATCGTTTATATTCTTCAATATATCGATATTTAATTAATTTATTTATTTTGAAAAACGCAAACATCACTTTGAAAAATAAGAAAACATGAAATAATCGATAGTATCGATGATATTTTTGAAAAATATCGATATCTTTTCAAGAAAAATATTGAAATCGGTTTTTCGATATTTTAATAATATCGAAAAATCGATTTCGATATTTTCAATCGAACAGCTCTAATTATTATCTGGTTTCAACGGATCACACAAACACAAATTTAGATGGAAAATAATATTATTTATTGATTTTCAATTTATATTTGTATCGTTTAAATCGTAATTTTGTGTAATATATTTTTCAAATTGACAATTTGATAGGCACGCCATCTTGCAGTTCCAAAACTAACTTTTTATTTAAAACAAAATTAATTGAAAATTAAATAAGATTTATCAAAAGATTTCATTGTCATCGTATTCTGAGCAATTCTATAAGTTTGAAATGTCTAGCCAATAAGAAAGTGTTAGTTAAAAATCGATTGCTATATTCTTTACGACACAAGAAAGCAAACAAGACGATTAAATTTGTTAAAAATTAAACTTCATAACTCGAGTTATCGACATTTAAATTCAAGTTTTAAGTTATACAATATCTAAGCAGATACGAAAATGAATTAAATTTGTCTACAGCTCTGCTATTTACCACTAGGATTTCAATTTTATTGTCGCTTTTTCCAATAAAAAAAATTTAATTTAAAAGGAAATCTAATTTTAGAGATAATTTACTGCATTTAACCTAAAAAACATACCATGCTTTCAATGTAATTTCTAATTATTTGCCTCAAATTTAAATTGATTTAGTTAATGATAGAAAATTTAAATTTAAATTTAAGAAATTCAAATAAAAATGTTATATTGATGTAGAGTATGAATCTATAATTTAGTTAGGCGAACACATACACACACAACACAAACACAATCCCACTCAAAAACAGTCACACATACCTACTTACTATATATAAATAAATAAATACACAACACTATTTTTATAATATGAAGAGAGAGAAAGGAAATGTTAAAGAAAAGGCAAAATAAGAGAAAAAATTATTAAAATAAACCAAATACAGTTTTTTGTAGTTCGAAATGCGCGAAGATTAACGATATTTTCTACTATGAATTTATCTAATACAAATTATCTTGAAAAATTCAAGATGGCGGTGAAATTCAAGATGACGTTTAGTTATATTTTTTAATTTTACGATACTTCATGAAATTACAATTATTTCTTTAAAAAATAAATAATCTTAACAATTCAGAGATACAAAATTAAATTATTTTAAAAAAATAATATCGAAAATCCGCCATTTTGAATTTTGTTATATGAAAAAATTTAAAACTAATAAATATTTCGCAGTTCTGAAGAAATTTTTCTAATTTTTGTGCTAAAAACAAGTTTTTTCACAATCTGTCATTTTGAATTCGCCAAGATTTTTTTTTTTGCAAAAATGATAAAGTCTACAAAATATTAGTTGGCTGTAAGATGTTTCAAACAAAATAAAAATTCAAAATTAAAAAAAACTTCTTTAAACGAATTTTACTAAACCAAAATTTGATTTGTGCTGGCGCACATGCGAACTGTATTACTGTACTCAGACTCACAAAATATTAGGAATTTATAAAACTTTTTTTCTTCAAAAATTTTAATTTATTTTTTACGTTAGCCAAGTTTGCAAACAATAAAGTTTTGGTTGAGTTAATGAAGAAGTCGACTAATGGTCTCTCTGCTTAATTGAAAATCCCTGTATATTCTCAAACAGACCTGTCTATTTGCACTTGCCAATAATATAAAAAGTACAACCGCTGACGTTATTTCCTCGAATCCTTTAATTAGAGAATTTATTTTATTTAACAATTTAAGCAATTATTTTTTAAATATTATATAAGTTCAAAAGTGGCATTTACGTAGTTTTTTTTTATTTTTAACCTTTTTTACACTTTCTATATAAGGTGGCGAAGAACACAATGAATTTATATCCGAAAATACAAAAATCATAAAAATCAAATTTAACTTTAAAAAAAACTTTCTATACAATATACATATAGAGGAAGGTGGCCGGAGAATTGTATCGCCTCAGAGAAAATACACCTCGACGAATTGTCGCTTCGACGAATTTTTATTTTTTATAATGACGAATTATCCCCTTGACGTATTTTCGCTTCGACGGAATTTCGCTTCAACGAATTTTCGCATAGACCAATTATCGCTTCGACGAAATTTCGCTTCGGCGAATTTTGTCTCAACGAATTTTTGCCTTGACGAAATTTTGTCTCGACGAATTTTCGCCTTGACGAAATTTCGTCTCGACGAATTTTCGCCTAGACGAATTATCGCCTCGACGAAATTTTACTTCGACAAATTATCGCCTCGTCGAATTTTCGCTTCGACGTATTTTCGCCTAGATGAATTATTGTCACGACGAAATTTCCCCTCGTTAAATTTCGCCTCCACGAATTTTCGTTTCGTAGAATTATCGCCTCGACGAATTTTCGCTTCGACGAATTTTCGCCTCGAAATTTCGGCCACATCAAAATTATATTTCGCAAATAAATACATTCGGTTCTTTAAAAAAAAAAAAATCTGAACCAATATTTTGGCGAGGTGTATTTTATCTCTGACGATATAATTCGCCGCATGCCACCTATTTTGTTAGTTAATTAAACGAAGCAACGGGGAAGCAAATTAAATGTAAGCAAATTTAATTCAAATTTATATGTTTAATTTTTAATTTACGCATAAGAAAAAAAAATCTCAAAAAAACTATAAAAATCGTATCTCACACGATTTAGCAATTAGTGAATGAATGATAATAATAAAATTTAAATATAGAACTATAGAGAATATTGATTGATAAGATTTATTTTGATAAAAATAGATAAGAAATAAATACGACTGATGATTTATAATAATATGTGAGAAAATTGGATTGTGGAAAGGACAGATGAAGAGAAAAGAGGGGAAAAATATTAAAAATATATTTAAATTGTATAATGATGTATAAATATTATAATTAATTAAGGAAATAAGAAAAACTATTTTAAATATAATAATAATTATAGTTTGTAAAGTTTGTGTAAAAAAAAGAATTCAAATTATGCGAAAATTTCTTCAGACCCACAATGTTTATGAATTTTTGGAATTATTGTTCAGCAATATTTTTAAATGTGGCAATTTTTTTTATAAGTGTGTATTTGTTCGTATCTCTATTATTGCGTATCGAAATTCTAAAAAAATTAGATTTAAAATATTTTTTATTTTTTATTAAATTAAATTATTAAGAAATAGAGTTAAGACCGATAAGAGAGAATAAAAAAAGAATTCAGTAGCGACATTTTAGACCATAATTTTAAAGGAAATTGAAGAATTTTTTTTGAAAAATTTGCAAATATCAACGGGTTTCGTAGAATTTACTTTAGAAATCGACTCAAAATTGTTTGTAACAGTTGAGCTGAAAAGTTCGTATAACATATTCCTGGGATACTAAAATAGTCAGAAAACAGACCAAAAAAATTGTGGTGATACATGGGGAATTTTTTCAAAATTTTAAATCAACAGATTTTGATGGAAGAAATGAATAAATTAAATTGATTTCTATAGCAATCGTAGTCTTTTTACATCCTCTAACGATTCCCTAACAAATTCCTTGGATACTAAAATAGTCAGAAAACAGACCAAAAAAATGGTGGACTATACATGGGGATTTTTTTCAAAATTTTAAATCA
>JANSTW010104000.1:0-17875 GCA_027564275.1 Diadocidia ferruginosa | reverse complement strand
ACACTTCAAATTATAATATTTTTCTCTGTACATTTATACCGCTAGCAAAACAAAACACGTTGACGACACATGAAACCTATTTTTTCAAGTGTATTTTGATGTTTTTTTTTGTCATAAGTATTTATTTTCTTGGAACAATGAAGCGTACGAAAAGTACGTTTTGCTCATAGCTGCACTATATATTATGACTATAATAGCAGACTCTCTATTTCAACTTTGGTGTTAAGTCAAATAAAATAAAATTCGTTATTTACTTATTATTATTAATTATAACAAAACAGACTAATTAATTTATATTGACTTAATAAAACATAATATTGTAAAAAAATAATTGAAAAAACATTCTATTCAAATTTATGGATAAACAATAAACATCAATCAAATATTATGGGGGGACAAAATTAAAATATTATAATGATTCTCAATATTATTTATTGCATGCAATAAACAGGTGTTCGAACAAACTATACTGCACTATTAAATTATAGCTTTAGAGGTGTATGTTAAGTAAAAGTATATAAATCTAGGAAAAAAGATTTTCTTTAGATTTGCAATATTGTATATAATATAA
Source organism: Diadocidia ferruginosa (assembly GCA_027564275.1). Lineage (NCBI taxonomy): Eukaryota > Metazoa > Arthropoda > Insecta > Diptera > Diadocidiidae > Diadocidia > Diadocidia ferruginosa. The sequence continues at coordinate 17,304 of JANSTW010104000.1, read as the reverse complement.
AGATTGTTACATGCGGATTCCATACAATATTATGTACTCTTTGAATATATTTATACAATAAATATTGAAAGAGGTGTAAAGTTGTTAAAGAAAATAAATAGTTTTTATGTTTTATTAGATGGTTAAAACATAAAAACATTATACAGTATTATCGTTGAAAAAGATTATTTGTATGTTATATACGTCTATATAGTTTTGTAAATTCCATGTTTTATTTCAAGTGAATATTTATTGCAAAAATACAAATCAATGACCCTAATAAGAAATTCTCCTAACTTTCGATATTATAAAAAAATATATAATAAATTTAGTATCAATATATCATGTGTAACGAGGGGTTAGCCAATATTGGAAATCATGGGACAACCTTATGGAAATCATTTGGAAATCATTTAAAAAAATTGAAATCATATAAAAAAATAGAAACCATTTGGAAATCATTTATAAAATGGAAATCATTTGGAAATCATATCAAAAAATTGAAATCATTTTGAAATCACTTCAAAAAATGTAAATAGTTTGGAAATCATTTAAAAAAATGAAAATCATTTAAAAAAAATGGAAATCATTTGGATTGGAAATCATTTAAAAAAATTCAAATAATTTGGAAATATTTCAAAAAAGGAAATCATTTCAAAAAAATGGAAATCATTTGAAAATTATTGAAATTTGAAAATCAGTGGGACACAATTTTTCATAGTGGTTAACCCCTCGATATTTTATAATATAATATAAAAACTATCTATTTGGTGTTATTACAATCATAAATTTAAAATAAAATAACAAAAATCTAAAAAAAACGTGATTTTTTAAGTGCATTTCTATGCACAAAAACAGACAAAGTCGAATGTTTATAAGCAATCGTTTAAAACAAAAAGTTTTGTTTGTTGTTTATTTAAAATTTAAATGATTTATAATTTTATATTTAAATAAAGTGAGAGTTATTACGCGATATTGTGCATATTATTATCAATGCATATTGTATGTTTAATCAAAATATTTATAAAATACATTATATAGGATGGAGTGAAAATGTATTTTTTTTAAACTTCAAAACGCCTGGTGGTGGAAAACATGTCAGTCAAGGTGTGCATTCTTAAATATATCGGCCATTTTGTCTTTTTTTGACATAACTATGTTTTTTAATATTATGTGTAAAATGAAAGTTATTTGAGGTTTTCGTTTTCGTCGCCATCTTGAATAACGACGACATCTTGGATTTTTTTAGAAACATTGTCTAAAAGTCTTATTTTATTTTCAATAAAAATGTTTTTATAGTATTTCGAGCCAGGTTTTGTGCATTTTTAGACCGATTGATAGTGTCTATATATATTTCTTCAGATTATTAACAAAATTTTGTTTTAAATTTCAAAACATATTTATAAAAAAATTAAAAAAAAATTCTATGAACACGCAAATATTCTATACATAATAAAAAAAAAATCAGAATAATTTCGTACTCACCTTCCATAACATAAACAATGCTACCCACATCTCCCTCTTTGATAATAAGACTTTTTGCGGCATATTGAACCGGATACATACAATCGACGATCTCTCGTATTTGTGTAATGTCCAGATTTTTCATAAAATCATTGTCTAATATTGCTGATTTGATAAGTTCTCTCGATCTGTGAAGAAATACAACAAAAAAGAAACAAGTTAGTCAAGTTATTAAAAGCATATTTTACGAATTTATAATTTTACATCGCGAAAGCTTTCGAAATAAATAAAGTGAAAATTTCCTAAATGTAGGCAATATTTTTTGTTAAGAAAAACTTTATCGCGTGTACAGTTCGTCTCATATTGAAGTGCACCCAATATAATAAAACACACATTAGTATTTATGTATATAAAAGCTTTAAATAAGAGCTTTAAAGTTGGGTTTATAACGTTAGTGCGGTAAAGCTTTTACTATATTGTAATTCACCAATTTTTAAACACTTATACAGCCTACAGTATACAGTCCCAAAATGCGTTTTTTATTTGGGAAATTCTAGCTGCTGCTGTTTTATAGTCCATAATATACATTACTAATATTTTTTTGACTTCTATAGTTGAATAGGAATCTGAAAAATTTAAAAAAAAAATGTGTCTGTTTGTCCGCACAATAAATTATATACAAAAACATGGTTCAACGCCGATTTTCCGAAAAGTAAATTCCCTGAAAAGACAGTTCCCCAAAACGAAAATCTAAAGCCATTTTTTTGGGGAATTTTTGTTTAATAAAACTTAAAAACATCCGTGTTCAAAGCCAAAAAAAGGCGATCGATCCAGTAGCGTCATCAGAAAGATCTAACGTGCCGAGAGCAGTTTCTATTATGTCCCTAACATTTATAAATTGCGGAAGGGGTGAAAGTATAGATGTCGATGGGGGTTAAGTGGCGGGGCAGAACCAAATTATATGATCTACGGTCTAGTAGAGACCACCGCAACGTACACAACATTGAGAGCCGACAATATTAATCCGGAAAAAATGAGCTCTAGTACATGTGTGGTAAGAAATGATTCTATTTATAGTTGAAATTATAGGACGATGGAATTGTAAGTAACGGTTGTACCAATATTTCCTTGACACTTTGACACTAATATAATCCGAATTTGCTGTCTGAAAACGATTATCAATTTAGATGTTTTAAGAGTCGCTCGCCGGATATTTATTGCCTTCAATGACGACATACTGTCGGAAGCAATAAAAATGTTGCCAGCCTATTAATAATATTGTGACAAGCTAAAAGATTCGCAACCAGCTCGGCAGCATATATTGAGCAAGGTTGATGAACTTGGCTGGATTCCTGACACAAGTCACTACAGAAAAAAGTTAATCCCGCGTAGCCATCTGACAAAGCCTGTCGGTATATACTATTTTATATGAATCGTAACTTCTTTGGCACAGCGAATTTGACCGATCATCCGCAGTCCATCAGCGCATCTATATTACCTATCGGACACTCAAAAAACGTGGAAAGTTGAACTTGATACTCGAAAATATTCCTGATAGGCACCTCCAAGTTCATTATGAGGTCAGCAAGCGCAGCCATCGAGCATGCGGGAGCGATTCGTCTTAGATTTAAAAGACTTAATTTTAAAAGATCATTGGGACCGGACAGCGAGGAGAGTAAAAATTTAATTCCCGCATACGAAGTTTCAGAGAAGGAACACTCGCAACGACTTCAAGGGAACCAGTGTGCGTTGACGTCATAACACCCAGACAAGTTCTTAAACATTTCAATACCCTATTAAGTTTGAGAAAGTGAGAGTGTGCTGTGTAACAAGAGCATTCGTAGGATCGACACCCACCAAATACCACATACAGATACTAAAATGTTATTTCTTCTTGTGCACTTAATTTTCGGGATATACTCAACACGACCTCTAAACAAACATTTAGAGTTTTATCTTAAAACGCTATTAGAGCCGCACAGCTACTTTGCAGAGTGGCGTTCATATCAACAGCGGAGATATAGTGACGAATATTCGATCTGATTTCCATTACTGTATTGTTGTGCATAAAGTGCAGCACTCGTTTGCATAGAAATGTGTGGATAAATTTAAATGGGAATACCGAACTCGCTTAACATCTTTGTGAGAGTGTTTATATCGACATCATCATATGCACTTTTTATATCGAGAAAAACAGGTGCACACATAGCTTTTTTAACATAAATTGATTGTAAATCCGTACTTAAGATGGCAATACAGTCTTTAATACTAAACTCTTTTCTAAAACCAAACTGTGATGGTGACAGAATGTTGTTGTGTTCCAAGCGAATGTTTATCATTTTTTCCATCACTTTTTTCAAACTCGAAAGAAGACAAATTGGGCGATACAAATTGACCACCGTAGCATATTTACCCGGTTTAAGGATGACAATGGTTTAACAACTACATACCACTTTTGGGGACAAATATTTGCCACAAAGAAAGAAATTAATAATGGCTCTGGGTGGCAAACATTTTAGCAGCCCATATCGGGTATTGTCGAGAGCGGGCAGCATTACTTGTGGCATTTAGAGCATATTCCAGTTCTTTAAATTCAACAATCAACATTATGACTCCGATATTGTGAAAAAAACAGGCAGAGGATCGCCACGCGATCGATAAAATAAACATCCAAGCGGGGTTAGCAGAGCCAGAACAACATCGATTTAAATTACTTCTATAATGCTTAGCTATCGAACACAGCGTGGACAGAAAAGTATTTCGACTGAGTTCGTTGCAGAAACGTTTCCAACTATTTTGCTGAGCTTCCGCTTCTATATTTTCGTGAAATGCAAGAATGTCTGTCTCGTGCCTTGTGTACGTAAATTGCGGAAAGCAGCCTGACGAATTCGAATTTTCTCGCTACATTCATCGTTCCACTAACGCTTAGGATGATGGACGTTCGAGTTTTGGGAGACATTTTTTATATTTTTTTTGAACGTATATATTGATTATTAAAAAAAAATTATAATTGAAAATTTTTGGCAAATTTTTTTGGGTAAAGTCATTTCGCGGAATTGTCGCTTCGGGGAATTATCGTTTCGGGGACTTGTCGTTTCGGGGAATTGTCGTTTCGTGCAATTTTACTTTTCGGGCAAAGTTTAAGAATATTTAACAATTTTCTTAGCTTAACATAATTTTTTTGGTAATGAATGCTTCACAGATAATTAAAATAATTTATTCAATATTGAATATTATAATAGTTTTAAACTTTTAAATTTTGATTTGGTAAATACATATACAGTTAAAATACAAACTTCATAAAACTATTTAAATTACGAGCACAAATTCTTTGGTCAATGCTCGCAATAATATTAATTAAGAAAACTAGTTTCAATTTAGGCATAGATTAATGCGCGTATTACCATAAATATTTTTATGCAAAATTCGAATTAAATTAATTTGTATATAAAACTATATTTTAAACAGGATGATTTTTATTAATGATTGAAAAAAAAAAAATTTAAATCGGGTGTATGCCGTGGCATCCAAAGTGCGTGTAACCCAAAGTGCATGGCACCCAAAGTGCGTGACACCAAAATAAAGAGGCAATCAAAGTATACATATGGAACTCAAAGTTCGTGAAACCAACAGCAAATCGGGTGCATGCCATGGCGCCCAAAGTGCATGCCATGGCACCTAAAGTGCATGGAACTCAAATTGCGTGGTACTCAAAGTACGTGGAACATAAAGTACGTAGCATTCAAATTGCATAACACCCAAAGTGCGTGGCACCCAAAGTACGTGGCATCGAAATGAAGTGGCAACTTAAGTGCATGGAACCCAAAGTGCGTGGCATCAAAAACCCTGGAACCAAAAGCTGTGGCACCCAAAGTGCGTGGTACCAATAAGTGTATTTATTTTAAGTAGTGAAACAATGAAAGAAAATTGCAGTAGCGACAATTAATTCAACCATTGCATTTTATATGTAAAATTCAATAGTCGGATGAGGAGATATCAGATGTCGCTATGCTGAATTTTTGGTCAGTGTTTCACTCGAGGTTTCACTATGTAAAATAAATACACTTTGGTGCTAGTGTGGTACCCAAAGCCAAGTGTGTGGCACACAAATTGGGTGGCATCCCAAGTGCATTGAATCCAAAAAATTTTAATGTCAGGACATAAAAATCATAAAATCAAATAAAAGATGTTAAAATTCACCGACAGTCTTCATATCGACTCTAAAATATATAAATATAGCAAACAGGCGAGATTCAACCTTAAATAAAATTTGTTTAAATATAATGGAAAATAAATGGATTTCATAAAAAATGGAAGTGAAAATTCTATCTTCTATCTGATTATGGTGGTTAGCATATCTGTTGTCAAAAATTAGTGTCTTCTGAATCCAAAATATCGCAAAAAAACAACAACAAATGAATGAAAGCTGAAAACCCAATCGAAAAATTTTCCGGTTTTCAATCCATATAATATTAAACGATCATCAACGAATTTAAAAACTGAATGGTTTTCCAGCAGTGAAACTTTGGTTATACTGCCATATCCGAGAGGGAAACCAATAGCAATTTTTTTGCCTTATGAATTTCAAAATGATTTCCGTAAGTTGTTCCCTCTCAACCTCATCTTATGGTCACACACTATATTCTTTCTAGTCGCAATAAATTTGGCTGACGTGGTTGAGATGTTTGTTTATTTGTGGACTTGATTCTTGAAATGGGTTTCTATTTAATCAAGATGTATAGGCTTTTCGTTAGCAGTCACAGTTGTTGGTCGGAGTCGGTATTTCGTTAACAATAACAAATCGTTGGCAGCTTAAAGTCGAAAGTCGGCACAAAGTATTACCGACTCGCACATATGTTTCAGATTTTTGTTTGTGTTTTTTTATTCATAGGCTGTTTCTTATATTCTATCGAGATTTGATGCTAGTTTGGAACAGGTTTTTGGGTTTTCCCGTAAATAATTTTTGGTTATGGTTTTGGTTTTATAATATTTATAATTTTAGTTTTGGTTTTATATTTTTTTCTGGTTTTGGTTTTATGAAATCGGTTTCCGTCCCTGGTTTGGAAATCAGACCAACTTTCGGAGCCTTCAAAAATGTTAGTAAACTTAGGTGTCGACTTTCAGCCCTGGCTTGCAAAATAAATCAAATATACAAAAGAAAAAAAACGATTAGTCACAAATCACAAATGGTTTGCTAAGGAGTTTTAAAAATTTGGGAAGATTTAAAAAAAATTGTACTATTATAAACACCCTGTTTAATTAAAAAAAAATTATAAGTACATACATGAGATTAAATTAAATGTTCATTAATTAGTCATGAGAGGTTAATTTAATGAAGAGTTTCCTAATTAGCTGTGTATTATCGAAAAAAAAAATCAACAAATATTTGTCATATTCTCGCGCGGTGACATAACAATTAATTTCTATAGGGTTTTTGAACACTTTTTATTTAAAAAAAAAACATTCCTTTCAGTGTATTAATACTTACCATGTAAATTATATTAACCCACCGCACCAATATTAGTTTTAAAATAAATTATTTTTTTTCATCGCATATTATTATTAATTACCGTGCAATAAATTATATCGTTGCACTGCTGAAATGCAGCGTTAAAATGTATATAATATTATAAGTGGTGTCAACAACATATTATTGCATACAAATTCACTCAATGGTGTAAATTAGTAACATAACATAATGGATGTATTGAAATTTAAAAATTAATTAAATTTAATCATTTAATGAAATATTGGTTTGTATATTTTTGTAAAAGAAGTTAAATGCTCTCGTATATTTATTACGTCATTTACTATATAGTTTACACCTTTGAATCAAATCAGTGCTGCGCAGTTTTAGTCAATAAATTTATTTTAAAGATATTATCGAGGAGTTACTCACATGTGGAAGTCCTGGGACAACCGTTATGGAAGTCATAGAAGTCATATGGAAGTTATGGAAATCATGTGGAAGTCATATGGAAATCAATGAAATCATGTGGAAGACATATGGAAGTTATGAAAGTCATATGGAAGTCATGGATGTCGTGTGGAAGTCATGGAAGGCATATGGTAGTCATATGAAAGTTCTGGAAGTCATGCGGAAGTCATATAGGAACCATGGTAGTCATGGAAGTCATGGAAGTCATATGGTAGTCATATGAAAGTTATGGAAGTCATGTGAAAGTCATATAGTAATCATGAAAGTCATATGGAAGTCATGTAAGTCATAGGGAAGTCATGGATGTCGTATATATATATATGTCACATGTAAGTTATGGAAGTCATGTGGAAGTCATATAGAAGTTATGGAAGTCATGTGGAAGTTATGGAAGTCAAATGGTAGTCAAATGGAAGTCATGAAAGTCATATGGTAGTCATATGGAAATTATAGAAGTCATGTGAAAGTCAGGGAAGTCATGGAAGTCATATGATAGTCATGTGGAAGTTATGGAAGTCATATGGTAGTCAAATGGAAGTCATGAAAGTCATACGGTAGTCATATGGAAGTTATGGAAGTCATGTGAAAGTCATATAGAAGTCAAGGAAGTCATATGGAAGTCATATGGAAGTCATGGAAGTCATATGATAGTCATATGGAAGTTATGCAAGTCATGTGGAAGTTATGAAAGTCATGTGGAAGTCATATCATGGAAGTAATGTGGATGTTATGGAAGTCATATGGTAGTTAAATGGAAGTCATGGAAGTCATATGGAAGTCATATAGAAGTCATATGGAAGTCATATGGAAGTCATGTGGAAGTCATGTGGAAGTCGTGGAAGTCATTTAAATATGGAAATCAGTGTGACAAATATTTTTCTGGTGATTACCCCCTCAAAAATTATATGAACGATAAGAACTGTATTCTTTAACAAAAGCAGTGTTTTGACATTTTTTAACGATTTCTGGTCGAATTATGTGGATTATAATAGAACCAGGAAACTAGGCAATATTTGGTATATTAAAAATTAAATTCGTTGATTTAGATGAAAAAAATCAATTGAACTGAACAGAATTCTTTAACAAACAATCGCCAGTGTTTTGACATTCTCTCAAAATTTCTAACCGGGTTCCGTTGATGTTAAAATAGTAAAAACAGGTATATAATACAAATCGTGTCTGATGGCAGCCCTAAAAATACAAGGCACAAGAATATTTAACATCCAGTGGACGTATTTGTCAAGATTTTAGTGCAGATGTATTTTTAGTGGTCCCATATTCTGGGATCAAATTTGAGGTCTGCAACTTAAACGGGAGGCTTGGCTGGTATATTATCTAGTGATCTGTCTCGACCCTTTTCAATTTTAATTAATTTTAATTAATAATTGTTTTCGGATCGATTTTTAAAACAGTTCCAACACCCAAGCGTTTTGAAAAAAAAAAACAATCAATGACTTTTAGAAATTTGCTGCATGATTTGATATATTGATTAGAAAATTGACTAGTAATTGACGAGTAATACTTTTAATTTATTTTGAACAAATTCAGGTCAATAACTGCATCAAAGATCTTCGCATAAAATTATTGCTTTACATAGTTAGTTATAGTTAAATAAGAATATCAATTTCAAAATATAAAATATATTTGAATTAATTATATAAAAATGATAAAATCATTTAATTCAACAGAACAGCATATTGATATATCCCATATAACCGCGCGCACATTTTATTATAAAATAATATAAGTCGAGATACCAAATTTATATAATAAAATATAATACAAATATATAGAGGGTCATTCCAAAATATAACACAAACATTAAACATTTATTTAGCTAGAAAATATAAATTTTGTAGGTTATGTTACGAATTAATAATATTTTCTATTCTGTTTATTTGAGTTACACAAACTCTAGCTTTGCTATGTTATGCGAGATATTCAAAATTCCAGTTGTCATGTGGTATTGCTTGATGAAAGAACATAATTTTTGTCATTTTCTAGTAGATCAAGTTCTGTTAAATTTATTAAAATTAAAAAAAATAACATTTTCATTCATGTTTAGTGTATAATTACACAACACATTTTTATTATGTTCCAATGGACAAAATTCCATTTGTCATGTATGTAGCAGACGCATTATGCTACAGACGAAATAGATATAGCGACTGTTATATGTGAACACTATACCGGAATGATCCTATATCATATTTATAAAATAAGTTCTTTCTTAATTAATGTAACATGTTCTCTCGAATAAGCAACTTTTTATAGTGCTCGTTGTAATTTAAATCTCTATTTGGAATATATTAAACGATATAATTTATCTGCGTGTACAATATTATATTTTGTGGTACATTATAACTTAAGTCTTGCTTAACGCACATTAAAGCGCGGTATAAAATATCGCATATAAATAAATAATGTTTATAATATTTTCTAGATAATAATAATATGCAATTTAATAGTTGTTAGTTGATATTATATGTCTTGTTGTGTATAGATAGCGGGAATATTTATTATAAACATCAAGTGAATTAATCGCGAGAATTAAATATATGTTGGGTAATTTTGTTTTAAATTTATTAAAAATATGGTAAAATGGTAAAATTTAGATCGCGTTGCATTTATATAGCTCCATTCTAGCTAAATTACATAAAATAAATTACCTTATTGAAAGATTTCTGACTGAAAGACACCAAACTTTCAAAATACATTCAATATAGACATCCAAAATACTTTCATCCAAGAATTCAAAAAGATTTTCATAAATCTTCCGAAATTCTTTTCCAAGACATCCAAAAGAGACCCAATAACTCCTAAAATACAAAACACATCAAACAGACATCCAAAAGACTATCCAAAGGCTTCCAGGACTTGCAAAAATCTTCTAAAAGATATTTCGAAAAAGCTTTCAAAATTCTTTCAAGGCTTCCAGTAGACATACAAAAGACTTTTAATAGGCTACCAATATTATAAAAGACTTAAATACATTCCATAAAAAACTTTCAAAAGACAACCAAAAACTTTCAGAGGACATCCAATATATACCTCCAAAAGATTTTTAGGACTTGCAAAAGACATCTCATAGATCTCCAAAAAACTTCTAAAAGACTTCTGAAAAGACTTTTTAAAGACTTACAAGACTTTCTAGAGACATCCAAAAGTTCAAAAAGACTTCCATAAATCTGCCAGAATTATTTTCTAAGTTATCCAAAAGAGACCCAATAGACTTATAAAGTACATCCAATAGACTTTCAAAAGACATCCAATAGATATCCCAAAGACTTTCGAGAGACTTCCAGGACTTGCAAAAAACTTCCAAAAAATATGGAATAGACATACAAATAACTTCTAAAAGACTTGATTAAGTATTTAAAAGACATACAATAGATTTTCAAAAGACTTCTAAAATACACTAAATAGACTTCGAAAATACTTTAAAAGTTCGTCCAAGACTTCCAAAATATATACAATAAGTATATACATTAAAAGACTTTCGAAATACTTTCAAAAGACATCCAATAGACACCCAATACTCTAAAAAGACTTCCAAAAATTCAAAAAAGACTTCCATAAGTCTTCCAAAAGACTTTTCTAAGACTTCCAAAGCATCCAATAGACTTCCAAAAGACTTTCCAAATGACTTCCAGGACTTGCAAAAACTTTCAAAACACATCCAATAGATATCCCAAAGACTTTTAAAAGACCAACAAAAAACTTTTTAAAGGCTGTTAAGATGTCCAAAAGTCTTCCAAAAGACATCCAAAATACTTTCAAAATATATTTCGAAAAAGCTTTTAAATTCTTTCAAGGCTTCCAGTAGACATCCAATATCCAAAGGACTTTTAATAGGCGGCAAAGATTACAAAAGACTTTTAAAAGACATTTCATGGACTTCCAAAAAAAATTTCAAAAGACCACCAAAAAACTTTCAAAGGACATCCAATAGACCTCCAAAATACTTCTAAAAGACTTCCGAAAAGACTTTCTAAAGGCTTGCAGGACTTGAAACAGGTTTTTAGGACTTGCAAAAGACATCTCATAGACCTCCAAAATACTTCTAAAAGACTTCCGAAAAGACTTTCTAAAGGCTTGCAGGACTTGAAACACACTTTCAAAAGACATCCAATAGACTTTCAAAAATACATTCCATAGACATCCAAAAGACTTTCTAGAGACATCTAAAAATGCAAAAAGACTTCCATAAATCTGCCATAATTATTTTCTAAGATATATAAAAGAGACCAAATTGACTTCATTCAATAGACTTTCAAAAGACATCCAAAAGACTTTCGAGAGACTTCCAAGAATTTAAAAAAGCTTCCAAAAGTATTTTCTAAGACTTCCAAAAGACTTCCAAAAAAACCAATAGAATTCTAAAATACTTCTAAATGACATGCATTAGACTTCCAAAATACTTTTAATAGGCTTACAGGATATCCAATAGACATACAAACGTCTTCTTAAAGACTTCATGAAAATTTTAAAAGACACAATAGATTTTCAAAAGACTTCCAAAATACACTAAAATGCTTTAAAAGTTCGTTCAAGACTTCATAACGACTTGCGAAATATATACAATAGACTTTTAAAAGACTTCCAATAGACATAAAATATACTTAAAAAAAGAACTCCATAAGTCTTTTAAAGTAATTTCAAAAATCTTCAAGGACTGCCAAGAGACTTTCAAAAAGCTTACAAGACTTGCAAAAGACATTCCAGAGACATCAAAAAGACTTGCTAAAGACTTCCAGGATTTGAAAAAACAAAACTTTTAAAAGACATCCAAAAGACAACCAAAAGATTATTTAAAAGACACAAAACTTTCAGTCTGCACGGACTTCCAAAAGACTTTTAGGAGGATTCCAAGACTTAGAAAAGACTTACAAAAGGACTTTTATTTTCTAAGACTTCCTCAGAAATGTTTTAAGACTTTCAAAGATGGTAACTCTTGCAACATATTATACGAAAAAATATTGAACAAAGCTGTAACTTGTTACTTTTCTGATCTCGACGATTTATTTTTTATTGAAACATTACAATTAGTCCAGAATGTATGTTAGTTTTAAAAAGATATTAGGAAAAAAATCACACACTTACAGACTAGTTTTCGGAATTTTGACTAAATCGCCCTCCAAACCGGCCAAAGCCGACAGCGGTTCGGCACTGATTGCTTGACGTTTCATGCGCGGCTCATTGCTGATCGGCAGCACTCGCGTCGATTCAATGCCAGGCGATAGCGTTGACCAACGATCGTAGCTGTCGGAACGTTTTCGTTCGAACATTGCTTGGGTGAGTGGACGAACCTAATGGTTGACGTTTTTAAGTAACGAATTGGGGGTGGTATTTTTTTAAATTATTTAAAAACATGTTTTTTTCGAGTAATTGCAATTATTTTTCTTCTTTTCAAATGATTTTTCTTTTTTAAATTATTTCGAAATGGAAATATTTCCCATTATTCTGAAATTATTTCCTCTTTTTAAATTTTTTCGACACGATTTCATTTCTTTTGAAATGATTTCTATTCATTTGAAATGATTCGAATTAAATAACAACGAAATTGTCCAATTAAAAATAATTGCAATTTAAAAAAACAAAACATTGTCTTAAAAATAAAAAAAAAATCGAAAATATTTACCACTTGACGAAATTTATCAATTTCATTTTGCAATTCGATAATTTTATCGTCTTTTTCAAATGATTTGCGCTGTATAAACGTTAGATCGTGTGATAGGCGAATAATTTTCTGTGACAACTCTTTGATAACTGCATCTCGATCGGCCAACTGTTCCTTCACCGCATCGATCGTTTCGATCTTTCCATTATTTTCGCATACGATTTTCGTATTAGTAGCAGCAGGCGTCGATTCGATGACCGCTTGCACGGTAAAGCGGCTCTTGTGCACTGTTGTTGTGTTCTGTTTTTCTTGCAATTTTTGAAATTCATCTCGCAAAAATTGTATGGTGGTGTCACGATCACGAACATCACGTTCCAACAGTATTAGCTGATCGTTTTTTTCCGTTAACGATTCGTACAATGAGCGCAATTCAACGCGTAGATTCATTACGATGTCATCGGTGGATCTTTTGTCGCCATTTGCTGGCATTTTACGCAATTCATCAGACATTTTCACATTAATTAGTTTTAATCACTTTTTGTAATATTCTATTTATATTTTAAATATAATCATCAGTCTTTTAGGCATATCACTTTAAAATAAAATAATTTAAGACTATCGTTATGGTATAAGTTTAAAGGTCATAATTTACTGAATCAATAATTGCGATTATAATTAAACTAATCCTCCAAAAGTCATTTACCATATACTTCTCATTCTTACTTTTTCGACAATCAAAACTTTCTCTTAAAAGTTGCTCGCTTCTCTAAATGTCACTCTCCTTATAGGGCTTAGATGATGAAGACAAATTAAAATAGAATAACATTATACGATTAAGAGAGTGGGAGACAGCTTTGAGATTGGGTAACTTTTTTAAGATAATTTCTTACTTATTTTAAGTTTTCTTGTTTCAATAGATTTAAAATTATAGATTGAGAAATATGTAAAAAAGAAGTAATGAACATTTACACTTTACACTAAGAAAAAACACTCAATTGAGTGATTTTTAGTGGAAAAAAAGTAATTAAACCTGAGTAAAATTGTATTCCTCTTTTTGTTGACGAGAAAATTAAATAAATAACTTGCTCAAATTTTTTGAGTTAAAGCCACTGCATTATAAGTAAATTTTACTCAAAAACATTTTTGTCGATATTAGAGTAAATTCAGTTTATTTTAAACGAATTTCACTCAATAAAATTTGTCGAAAAAAAGTTTAAATATGCTATATGCTCCCCCACCAAGGAGTAAAGGATAAGAGGATGATGGATGATGAAGGTTTAAATAGCTTGAATTTGGGTGAATTTGTAAAAATGTTATCGAGGTAAGTTTTTTTTTAGATTTTTTTTTGTACTCAACATTTTTGAGCGTTATTTTTGTTTTATTTCGAGTTTCTTCCACTCAATAATATTCACGTAACTTTTAACGAAAACGACTTTACCACTTAATATATACGATATCATCACACTAAAAAAAAGATGGCACTGTTTTCGCTCAAAGTTGAGTGATTTTTTTAGTGTGCAGCGAATTTTGTTTTATTGCAAATTTTGCTCAGTCAAAAATTCGGCAAACAATCAATTCGGATTGGATTTTTTGCCAGCCAAAAATTATGTCATTCTCGTTAGGGGCAAGAGAAATGACAACAAAAAATAGTCGTACGCTTTACTGTGGGTAATAAAACAGATTTCATGAATCATAAAACTTTCAATTCCAATAATCCTTGATATAATTATTAATTGTTCGGTCAACAATATCTTTTAATAATCATTTTTTTTATAAATATATGTAGGTATATAGACGTAATGTCTACCGCATTTATTATTTATTATTAATACAAAAAAAACAACAACAACAAACAATTAAAAAAAAAATTATTCTCGTGCATAGACAAGAACAATTATTTATAAGTCAGGTGTGTAGGTTAAATGGTAAATTAAAATATTATTATAACTTAACATAATTAAATTACAGAAACAATATGTAAAATCGCACGACTTTTTGTTATATATATATAGAGTAGAAACTACAGGGTGTCCATTCAAATTTAGAATAAAAGGGTGGTAAAGCAAACTTTGCAATTTTTTTACATTTAACAAAAATATTGATTGCAGTATTCTCTGCTTGATCCGTCTCACAGTCGGTCAATCCAACTTTTAGTCAGTCCCACAGTCGGTCATTTCCACAGTCAGTCAGTATCCAACTCAGTTAGTTCCACAGTCAATCAGTGCAACAGACAGTCAATTCGATAGTCAGTCAGTCCCACACTGAGTCAGCAATCTCAGTCAGTCAGTTCTTCAGTCAGTCAGTCTCACAGACAGTCAGTAAGTCACAAATTCAGTCAGTCCCACAGTCAGTTAGTCCCACATTCAGTTAGTACCACATTCAAACAATCTCACAGTCAGTATGTCCCACAGTCATTCAGTCTCACAGTCATTCAGTTCCACATTTAGTCAGTCTCAAAGTCAGTCAGTCCCACAGTCAGTCAGTTCCAGTTTAGCTGTAAAGGGAGAAAAGCTCGGAGAAAAGATTCAAAATGTGTATGGGAAAATTACAAAAAATGCACATTTTGAAGATGTTATTTGTAGGACTTTTATCATGAAGTTATCATTTCAGAAATCTCGGAAAACATGGAAAATAATCTCATAAATCAGAAAAAACAAATGCTTTTCGAAAACCACTGATTTCATTTCGGTAATCATAAATCATTTCAGAAATCACCGTAAAATTTACGGCGTAAATCAGAAATCATTTCGGAAAATCAATGAAGATAATTTCGGAAATCAGAAATGATTGGAAAACTACGAAAATAACTTCGGATATCAGAAATAATTTCGAAAATAACTAAAAATTATTGCGAACATCAGATATTAGGAATCATTTCGTAATTATAAATTATTTTAGGTACACGGAAATAATTTCGGAAATCACAGAAAATAATTTCGGAAATAAGAAATCATTTCAGAAATTTCGTACATCACGGAAAATAATTTCGGAAATCATAGTAATCAATTCGAAAACCACTAATATCATTTGGGTAATCATAAATTATTTCAGAAATCATGGAAAACTTTAAAAAAAAATTATCTCGGACATCATGAAATATAATTTCAGATATCAGAAAGAAAGAAATTAAAAAACTGCTGAAATCATTTTAGAAATCACAGATACCATTTTGAAAATTAGAAATCATTTCGGAAATCAATGAAAATAATTTTGGATCATAAATAATTTTAGATATCACGGACATCATTTTGTAAATCAGAAATCATTTCGGAAATTAATCAAAATAATTACAAAAAACATTGAAATCATTTCGTTGAAACCCACGAAAATAACATATCAGAAATCCTTTCTAAAGTAACGGAAATTATTGCGGAAATCAGGAATCATTTCGTAAATTAAAAAATTATTTCAGATATCACGTAAATCATTTCGGGAATCACGGAAATTATATCGGATATTACGGAAAAAAAAAACTGAGAAAGCACAAATCACAAATGTTTTCGAAATCCACTGATATCATTTCGGTAATCATAAATCATTTTAGAAATCACGGAAATTATTTTGTATATAAGAAATGACTAAGGAAATTCCGGTAAAAACTAAACATAAATTTGGTTACATCCTGTATTTTTTTTTCTTAATCTTATTGTCTTAGACAATTTTATGTTATACAGTCGCTTAAGTTAATTAAAAAAAAAAATTACTAATTCACTTTCATTTTAAATTAAATTATAAAATTAAAATATAAAACAATTAAAATTAAAAAATAAATAGATCATGGTTTTTTATATAATTTTCTATAAATAAATAATAAAATCAAAATAAACGTTTAATGTATACACATAATATATTAGGTAAACGTAAAATACATAAATAAAACTTTACGTCATAAACGATTATTTTTATTATTATTTTTTAAACGGCCATGATTCATTCGCACATAATATAAGCATTTAGGCAAACTGTTATAATAATAATAATATTATAAATAATAATGTTACGTGAAACGATAAAAGAGCGCAAAAAAATATTTGCACGGGTCTCGCGCGATTTAAAATTGATTGATATTTATTTTTAAATTTTTACTTTTATTTATATACGGTTAGTATAGAATAAGTAAAAGTCTTGTAATCGCGATGAAATTTTGAAAAAAAGAAAAAATTAAAAATATTTTTTTTACTTCTCTTTGAATTCTAAACCGAAAAATGCAAAAAAAAAATTTGTCTGTCCGTCCGTCCGTCCGCACTATAAAGTCACCACAAAAATTTAAAGTTCTAGATGAGATACGATCTTGAAATTTTGT
>JANSTW010103889.1:0-17882 GCA_027564275.1 Diadocidia ferruginosa | reverse complement strand
TATCAGATAGAAAAAGGGTAAAAATGGTCCCTATGCTCCCTCGCTTTGGAGTAAAGGACACGATGATGATGATGATGTGAGATCATGGAGCTTGTTGATTTCTGATTGTGCACCGTATATGGGCAAATAATTACTTGTGCCATTGTTTAATGCATCATCGTCATCTTACCTTTTACTCCAATAGACGCGGGAGCACAAGGCCAACTGTTTACTGCAGGTTCATTATTTAGCATGGACCTAAGGTTGGTTAGTTGGTTAAAGTGGTAAGCTAGGCTCAACCATAGAGCTTGGCCACAATTAGCATAAATTACCGTTTTGAGAGAACCCCAGAAGCTCCTTAATATCTTTGTCGGCAAGTTGATCAAGGTCAGTAAATAGATACTTTCCTAGGAATAAGTGTCGTGATCTGCCCAAAGCTGGACGCAATCACATATAGAAAATGTTTAATCGTCTCTGGCTCGTTTATTTCACAACAGCTACGACAGATTGCGTTATATGGGATTCCCAATCTGGCAGCCTGAACTCCGATAGCCCAATGACCGGAGATAACAGCAACCAATTTAGAGATGTCAATGTTCTAAGATGGCCAGGTCTTTTTGGCCCTACGATATGAATCAGTTTTCTTCCATCTCAAATCAGGGACCTAAAATGCTATTTACTGTCAGTTTAGCATAAGAAAGGCTG
Source organism: Diadocidia ferruginosa (assembly GCA_027564275.1). NCBI lineage: Eukaryota > Metazoa > Arthropoda > Insecta > Diptera > Diadocidiidae > Diadocidia > Diadocidia ferruginosa. Next base: position 17,198 of record JANSTW010103889.1, on the reverse strand, counting down.
CTTGTTAAACCCGGATCTTAGATTCTTCATTATACAGTAAAGTCGTCTCGTGTCATTTATGCTATTATTATTCATTCAATATCTTAGTTGACTCTTTTTGCTCCCCGCAAGATTTTTAGTCTCGCCAGGCAGCTCACCTCAGGGGCTTTTTGACATTTGTCATCGAACAAATCGTTTCTGACTTTTACCACCCTTTCAATCGTATCTTCCGCAACGCTTGCCACATTTTGCTACAATCGTTTTCACATGACATCTGTTGTACACATTCATATAGTTATTTGATTCCAACAATCTTCCAAAGTATCCACTTACCGCAGCTGTTTTATTGTGTCCTCTCTCAGCTTATGGACGTCGTACTGTCTTTGTTCTAGCTGCTAGTTGTGTTAGACTTGAATCGTATTCTAACTAAATAATGATCCAGGTCAATATTCAAACCTCTGCAAATTTTCACATCCAGTATATTCGAACAGTGACGACCATCTATCCGCTATTCCAATTAACTACTCTAAGAGTACTTAAATCAGCTGTCAGTGCATCTTTCCATCTAGCCCGCGGTCGCCTCTGGGTTAAAATTAAATAGCTTAGCAGGTGTTATCCTGTGACTTTCTATTCGTAGCACATGTCCCATCTAACGTAGTCTATTGGTTTTAATGAAATGCACTATATCTTGTTGACCATAAAGAGCTTTAAGTTTATGATTAAATCTTCTACGCTACAATCCGTTTTCGTTTAAAGGCTCGAAAATAGTGCGTAGAACTTTTCGTTCGAACACGTCCCGTGAACTCATTATATCATTCTGAGACGCACAAAACTGGCAACTGTAGATGGTGAAGTTTTATACTTTTCTTCTATCATTTTTCATTCAGTTTAATTCATTTTTCAAACTAGTTGAAAAATTATTACGCTTCCAATCCGTATGTCACTAATCAGCGATCGATAAATCTTTAAGAAAAATTATTAAAATTATATGATCTCAAATATAGTTGCTTCCACCTTGACATTTGCACATGCTTCGTGTTCATCTAATATATAGAAATTAATAAATGAATTTAATAATAACGTTATAGATATAAACATATACCAAATAAATAATATCTAGGCCAAAATATATTGTGCACCCTCATCCTTTTACCACCAGATAATTTATTTATTTATTATGATGTGAGTACTATACATATATAGTCGAGATCCTTATCCTTAAAGAAAAGCCCAATAACAACAACGAAATGGAAATGTTTTTTTTATCTAACCCACATCATCGAATAAATAAATCGTGTATCATTTTGGCCGGCCTAATAAAAGGAAAAATCCGAAGGAAAGTGTTTTTCTATTGTGGAAAAAAGGAAAATTTATTTTTCTCTCTAGTCAAGGTACAGAGAATAGAATAGACAGTTTTCTTTCATCAATTGTGCCATAATCATAAATATTTCTGAATTTTCATTCCTTTGCGTAATAGAGATGGGTTTACCTACGATACCAACCATCAAGAAAAAACCTCTTTTCTCGATAATTCGCGCATTTATAATATTTATTACCCACCACCCCCCTCACACACACATAAACGTCTCACCTTAATTTTTATTTATATTTATTTCTCCTCGTTTATTGCAATTTAACAATGTGCCTCAATGTACAACAACAACTTTTCAGCCTATACACATCCGCACCACACCAAGTATCTAGAGCTAAATTATTATTATTAAAAGGCGAATGGCTCGAACGAAAAAAAAATCCTCATGTTATCCTTAATTTGTGTTTCTTATTGTATATGACGAAGGTTATCTCAAGCACAACAAAAATCCCATAATTTTATTTACCTTTAAACTGGCATCATCCAAAAGAAAAAAAAATTGGGAAAAGTGCGTTTACATTCCTCCCCCCACGTCGAAACGAAAAAAATTTTAGCGGCAACTAAAAAAAACACTCATCAACCACCAACTTTTTTCACCACCCCCAAGACGGCAAAAAAATGAACAACCCTAACATCATTTTTTTTGCTGCCGCATTCTCTTATTTCATCATTCAATACCCAAACAATAAAAAAAAATTATTATAAAGACTAGGTAATTGTTCAATAAATCTTTATCCTTATAAAGGAAAATGGTAAAGAATATTATGTTGTTCACTCTAAGAACTCCAAGACGAGGAAGAAGAAGTTGCCGATAATGTGGAATTTTTTAAGGCAGCACATAAAAAAAATACCAGCACTTACAATTGAGGCTTTGTTGTTTGTAAAAAAAAAACACCGAAGAACCAACCCCAACCCAACAACCAAATGCCATTCAATAATTTTTTTTCGTCTCTATCGGTTACAGGGTGCTTGCACAGGGAGAGAGTTTGGGAAAAGAAAATCAAAAGAATTACAATTTGATCAGATTTGATGTGAAATTGACAAAAAAATTACTGAATGTCAACTTGACTAAATTTTAATCGAAATTAAAATAATTCATGTCCTAAATAACGTTGTTGAGAGGTCTCTTCTCTCTTTCCTCCTAATATGGTAAAGAGATCCGAACGAGAAACTATTCTACAACTTCTGCCCTCGGATCTTTGGTTCACGAGACTTCTTTAGTTGATCTTCCGTTTCTACCACCTTCCACAAATTTTTAAAAAGATCTGAAGAGGAAAAGATTCTACACAACCTTCTACCTCTAGAATTTGAATTCACAATTTCTTTTTAAGAAATCGGTTACAGAGTGTTCACAGGGAAAGAGTTTCGCAAAAGAAAACCAAAGAAGGAATCAATATTTTAATTGATTTGATCAGATTTTGTAGTGAAATTGACAACAAATCGACAAAATTTCAACTTGACTAAATTTGAATGAAAATTAGATACTTTTACTTCATGAACTCTCCGAAAAAACGTTGGTGAGAAGTCTTTTCTCTCCTTTCTCCTAAAGTTTTAAAGTTATCCGAAAGAGAAATTATATTCTACAACTTATTCCTCGGATCTTGTACACACTTTGGCTCACGGGACTTCTTTAGTTGATCTTCCATTTCTACCACCTTTTGCAAATTTTTGAAGAGATCTGAAAAAAAAAAATTTCTATAAAATACAAATACCCCTGGAACTTGTAAAAACCTTTTTTTGACCCTCTTTATGAGTCATTGTTCAAAAATGTTTCTTTTTGTGGGACTGACTGACTGTGGGATTGACTGACCGTGAGATTGACTGACTGAGGGATTGGCTGGCTTACTGTGAGACTAACTAAATATATCAAAGTACTGAAAGGATCTTGTTGCACTTGAAACACCCTGTAAAAATTGGATTGTCTTCTTTAGTATAGAACTCTGTGTATACACCAAATTCGAGAGCTACACTTTGTTTTCACTGACAGATTCAAGATATTTGTTTGGGATTTTTTGTGTTCTTTATTTTTTGTTGTTCTGTTTATAGTCCCTTTTTCTAAGGCTCTCTTAGCCACTCTATATATACTGTGTGTCAATATTTAATATTTTTTCGGTCATTGTGTCCTTTACTCGAAAGCAATGTCGCATATGTGGGGGAACCCTTTAACCTTTTTAGTAAAGTGAAAGTAACACGGAATGCCGTCAAAACGAGATTTTTTTGTGGCAATTTGACGCAGAGAATAGAATTCCAGGATAATATAAAAAAACGGTGAATTTGACATAATTAAAGAACTATTGTCACGTACGTAACATGGTGTTTTGAAGAACCTCTTGAAGTAAGATATAAAAGTCTTAAGTCCAAGTTCTATTTGTATTCAAATTAATAAATTTTTCAACCACATAAGCCGCTGGAAGCCCACAGGAGTATATCGAGAACAATGAACAGTGTCACGTACGTTACATGGTGGTATCTAAAGAACTTCTTAAAGTGAGATTTAGAAGTCTTAAGTCAAAGTCATATTTGTAAGCAAATTATTTAATTTGGTAACCACACAATAAGCTAATGATAGCTCACGTTACTAAGTCGTAAACAATGTACAATGTCACGTACGTTACATGGTGTTTAAAGAACTTCTTAAAGTGAGATTTAGAAGTCTTAAGCTCAAGTCATATTTGTAACCAAATTAATAAATTTGTTAACCACATAATCAACCGTTAATAGCTTTTGTGACTATATCGCAAATGATGTACAGTGTCACGTACGTAACATTGTTTTTAAAGAACTTCTTGAAGTGGAATTTAGTCTTTAGCCAAAATAATTTTTGTACCAAAATTAATACTTTTTTTATCCAAATGATAAGCCGCTAAAAGCTATCGTGACTATTTGGCGAAAAATCTACAGTGTCACGTACGTAACATGGTGTTACGTACAAAACATGGTTTTTAAAGAACTGCTTGTTGTAGGATTTAGAAATCTTGTGTCAAATCTAATATAAAATTGTAAAAAACTTTTAATTTTTAATCCCGTGAGAAGCAACTGAAAAAGTACGTGACTATATCAAGACAAGTGTACAATGTCACGTACGTAACATGATGTTAAAAGAACTTTAACACATTTATTAATGAGTTAAATCGCACAATTTTTTTTAAATTTACATTTTTAAATAGATTTGCGAAAACTATAAATTTTGAAAAAATTCAAAAAAATCAATTAGCCGAGTGTTGTCTTTAAGAAATTTAGATTTATTATAAATTCATGTATGTGGTAACGTACATCTAGATAAAATCAAATGAAACATTCACCGTGTGTTTACACAACAAATTATTTATGCGAATATATCGCAGCCCAAAAAAGGGTCTGCGTTATATTATGTAAAATATTCAAACATATACAAGATATTCTCGGTGTCTAATAAAATAATAATTGAAAGATAATGGTCGTGGATGCTTCGAAGTATTCTAAATTCCATATAGTTAAAATATTTACATAAACTAGTTGCGATAATATCTCGGATGGCTGGCATCTTGCGTACCGCATATAAACGCTTCACACAGACTATATACCTTTTTTGATGCGGGCAGAGGGTAATAGTGCGATAAAAAACAAAATAATTGCCCGTCTTATCCAATTCCGAAAGAGAAAAAAACCCCAACGCCGCATCAAAGAACAACTTAATAGACATAAACATTTACCTTGCCATAAATTTCATAAAAATCAGTGTAACATAACACAGATATTGGGGAACATTTTATTGTCCCATGGGACAGATCGCACATAACAATACAACCGGTTCAGTCAGTTTATATTTTATAATAATAATATTGTTCTGCTGCGTGTAAAGTAAATTGGCACTGTGCTGTGGTGGTCCCACCTATCCCACCCACCTCATGCCTCCCGTGCATTTAAACCGAAAACCCTTTTTTCCGCGTTGTTGTTTCTTTAAACACGCAAATTTATAAATTCGAACAAAACATCAGGTTATTGTATAGCTGCTCCATATATAACTCTCGATAGTTCCACATTTTATGTTTGTTTTTTTGGCGGTAACTCGATTTGAGCTAATACTTTTTCAGTGCGGTCGCAAAAGTTTCGAGCCATCCTATTTTCGACAAGTGTGCCAATTAAACATTTGTAATTTTGTACAAAAATTAGGCTTATAGTCTTTGATTTTATAAAATTTATTTTATTTCATTTGGACCATTAGGAAATTCAAAAACCTCTCGAAATTGTCAACCCTCGAAGGGGTCGTAAAGGGAGGAAGGATGCGGAAATGCCTCAAAACTGTTTAACTCAAAAAATATCTTCACTTTTGTTTACTTATACAAATTGGGTTGTTGTAAATTTTCGAAACTTTTTCGTACTAATTAATTAAATTAAGAAAATCGAATGCAAACAAATGTAAAAACAAATATTCTTTTAAACCCTATACCGACCAAACGGTGTACGCCAGAGGGTTAAAAATTGCACTTGTAAAACATAGAATTTAAAGATTACCACTTTTGCATTTAAAGATTTTTGAAAATATTAATTTTGAAAAAACAAATATTTCTTTACCCATAAAAAACCTTACGTGCAAAAAGTGGACGAAAATTTTGACCCCACCCCATTTTTGAAAAAGGGGTAGCGTCAGTTTTGCCCCCACAAATTTTAAATTTTGCTTAAAAATCGAGCTTAAAGTCTCTTGTTTTATAAAAAAAAATATTTTTTTTATTTTCCATAAACGGAAGCGACAGGAAAATTAAAAAAAACCTCTAGAAATTGTCAACCCTCGAAGCGGTCGTAAATCGGTTAAGGAGACCAAATTGTCGTAAATTTTTTCACCTTAAAAAAACTATAATTTTTGGTCTACGAATACAAAAATAGGATAGGTGGGCAGTTTTATTAATTTAGATAGTCGTATGCGAAAAACGCGGCATAAATCGACTGCCTAGGTCTATAATATCCCGAATCAACAAATTTTTTCAAAATTTTATTTTTAACGTAATCTTGTTTGTCATGATTTTTTACATAAGATTACATCAAAAATTAAATTTCGAAAAAATTGGTTGATTCGGGTTGTATATAAGACCTTGGCAGTCGAAATTCTCATATACGAAATATTCTTATTAACCCTATACCGACCAAGCCGTTCAATAGCAAAAGCAGCTGATTTTAGTAGACTATTTCAGCGAACTCAGAAGAATATTTTTGCTGACTTGTAAAAATATCAACAGACTTCAAAAAACAAACATCAGCTGACTTCAGAAGAATATCTACGCTGACCTCACTAGAGCATCAGTTGACTTCAGTTGAGTATCAAAGCTGCTCTCAATAAAGCATCATCTGACTTCAGTAATTTATCATCTGGCATTAGTAGAATATTTCAGCGAACTACAGAACAATATGTTTGCTGACTTGTGAAAAATATCAGCAGACTTAAAACAAAACATCAGCAGACTTCTGAAGAATATTTAAGCTGAACTTACTAGAGCATCAGTTGAGTATCAGCTGGCTTAAGTAGAATATTTCAGCGAACTTCAGAAGAATTACTTTGCTGACTTAATTAAGGTATCAGCTGACTTCAGAAAAAGATCAGCTGATCTAAGAAGAATATCTAAGCTTACCTCACCAGCAAATCAGTTGACTTCAGTTGAGTATCAGTATAAAATTAGCTGACTGCAATAGAATATTAGCTAACTATGGAAGACTATATCAGTTGACCTCACTAGAGCATCAGCTGACATATGTCGACTATGGTAACTGAAATAATTAAAGTATTAGCTGATCTCAGTATAGAATATCGTCCAATTTAAGCTGATTTTAGAAAATTATTAGCTCACTTCAATAATATAATATCATCTGAATTTATTATCAGAATATCAGCTTACTGCAGAATATCTTAACTGACTTAAATGTAATACCAGCTGATTTTAGTGGATAATTTTAACTTTAGAAAAATATCTTTGCTGACTTGAGTAAAGTATCAACTGACTTTAGAAAAAGATCAGCTGACTTAAGAAGAATATCTAAGCTAACCTCACAGAACATAAGCGGACTTACGTAAAATATTTCATTTGAATTCAATAAAGTATCAGCTGACCTCAGTTGAGAATCAGCTGACTTCATTTGATTATAAGCCGACTTAAGTAATATTTCATCTGATTTTAATAGCAGAATATCAGCTTACTTCAGTAGAATATCTTAACTGACGTAAATGCAAATCAGCTGATTATCAGAATGCAAACATCAGGAACATGAGACTAACAGCTGACTTCAGAAAATTATTAGCTGACTTTATTTGCAGAATATCAGCTAACTTTATTAGAATATCTAACTGTGTTAATTGTTATACCAGCCGACTTTAGTGGACTATTTCAACGGACTCCAAAAGAATATATTTGCTGACTTGAGTAAAGTAACAGCTGACTAAAATAGAACATCACCTAACTACAGCATCAGCTGATTTACATATGGTATTTCATCTGAATTCAATAAATTATCAGCTGACTTCAGTAGAATATCAACTGACTTCATTTGAGAATCAGCTGACTTCAGGAAAACATCAGCTGACTTTACTTGAATATCTCATCGGACTTCAAAAGGATGTCTACGCTTCAGTAATCTATATCAGCTGACTTAAGTTGAACATCATCTGACTTAAAAAAAAATATCTAAGTTAATCTCACTATAGAGCATTAGTTGAATTCAGAGTAGAACATCAGCTGAATTTTAAAGAATATCTTAGTTGACCTCACAATTTAGAACATTAGCACACTTCAAAAGAATATCTCAGTTGATTTCAATAGAATGTCAGTTGCCAAATAAGCTGACTTTGGTAGAAAATTTCGCAACAATATAGGTGAAACTATTTCTAAATATAATACGCAACTGATATAATATGTATCTCCAATATACAGCAGCCACATATACAAGACGTGACAATTTCAGATAAGAATAACTTCCACCTTTCTCCGAAACAACCACAAAAAGACCATTCTTCTTAAGAAAAACAAGACTATAAGATATCGTTTCCATTTATTTATCATCACAAATAAACTAACTTCTTCTCTCTATAACAACAATAATAATAATAATAATATGTTTAATGTTTCATGACAAGATTTCGGGCAGAGGAATGAGCGAGGCCTGGCCACCGCAACCCGTCCGTCGCCCACACAAGCGATACCTTTTGTATGTTTGATAAATATAAAGACATTCTATTCGGGGAGGTAAAGTTGAACATGTGAGCTGAGTCTTCTTATAACTTATATATAAGAAATAATAATGGGGATGTGTGTGGACTCGCCTATACACATCATTTAATATTAAGCAGTTAAAATAGATTGAAGTCATTCATCCAGAGCTCAACACACGACTCCATGTATGATATGTAGAAAACGAACTATAAGGGTATAGGCTGGTGATGAATATTTTATCACATACAAACAATGTGGAAGGAGAAAGAAAAATTTGTTTTTTTTGTGGGGGAGGAATGTAATGACTTATGTTTTCATTATCTGTCTATTAGCTGATTTTAAAAATAGATAATTTTTATTTAAATTATACAAGATACAGCTGATTTGTTGGTCTACTTTTGAGGATGAAAATAATTCTATAGTTTTAAAATAATTATAATAAATTAAATGTATTTATGTATAAAAAGAAACGAGTTTCTGTTAACTAAGTATAAGATCCTTAATTAGAATATTAGAAAAGGCATCATTACATTTGGCGCCCAACGTAGAACACTATTATAGGACTCTTTCGCTCTACCGACTGAGCTAGCCATGGGTAAATGGTATATTGGCCAACAAGTATTGTATTTAGATTAAAATTAAATATATTTTAGTCATCCAAGTTCAGAACACCTCAAGTATAGTGATTCACAGATCAGCTCCAGTATAGTGATTCACAGATCATAGCTATAGTATCCAATTTAGGACTCAAATTTAATTTACGTATTTATATAGTAAACATTTTATCGCTCTAAAATTGTAGTACAAATTTGAATTTTATTGACTTAATCAAAGTCGCCTCTTTACAAACAATATTGTTTTGACTATCTATGGTAAAGCTGCGGTCTGACGAAATAAAAAAGATTTGTCTGCATTTAATTTTTTTTTATTATTTTTTATAATTATCTGTTTAAGCAATAACAAATTTTCCATATAATTATAGTTTTCAATAAAATTGCAGAAAACGCATAAAAACGCAGTCGATTGAAAGACATCTCTTGGACCACATCGATTGTCAATTTATTAAAGAAAAATATTATAATTTATAGTGGGTAAACAAGTGTTTTTTTTTCTTTATTTAAATATTTTTAAGTAAAATGGACGATCAGGTAATTTTCTAGTTTAAAAATTATAAAGAGTAAGGCAGTAAGTTCAAGGTAATATTATTCATCTAGTACTGGAAAAGAGCGCATTACATTTGGCGCCCAACATTTACTATTTAACAAGAAATCGGGGTATCCTTTGAGACTTTCATACAAACGTTCTTTTTTTACCTTTCCCGTAAAACATTTAATTTTTATAAAGAGTAAGGGAGTAATTTCAAGTTAAAATTTTTCATCTAGTACTGGAATAGAGCGCAATACATTTGGCGCCCAACATTTACTATTTAACAAGAAATCGGGGTATCCTTTGAGACTTTCATACTAACAAATTTTCAGAGTGATCTTTTTATTGTCAAACGTTCTTCTTTTTTTACTATTTCCGTATAGCATTTAATTTTTTAAAGTATTTAGACCCTCTTTCTGCCGGAAAAGAGGCTAAAAGAGCCGAAAACTAAAAAAATAACTATATTCAAGGAAGCTTTTTATACGCGATCTAAGTTTGAGAAAATTCTAATAATATTTGCTTATGTATGTCAAAAGTTTTGTCAAAAGTATTGTCAAAAGTGACTGATCATAATTTTTAGTGGTCAGTTGGACGGTTTTTTACACTAAAGCAGGAACCATATTATAGATTTGATTGAAATGTCGAAAAAATCGTCAAATTTTTGCACAAATTTAAGGATAATTTTAGCTTTTCCTTCTAATATACATTTTTTTTATATCAGAAAACTTTATTACAAAATTCAATCAACAAAATTATCAAATTTTATTTTCTTTCCAGAATCACTTCAACTATCCCGAAGACTTGATGAAACAAAACGATTTGCCGTCAGCAAATGTTCTAACCACAACTTGGCAACTTCAGTCTTCCCTTGCCACAGCAGCGACAGCAACAAATGGTCATTTCTTAGGCGATTACAACAATGATACTACACTGGCAGCTGTAGCAGCTCAACAACGTCACAGCAATCAATATATGCGTCAATTGTCAATAGTCAATGGATATGGAACAAATGTAAGTAGTTTTTTTTTTATTAATTGATAAATTGCATAAAATTTCATAAAAGTTCAGAATTTATAGAATTTTTCGAAAATATTTTTTATTAATGTGAAATTTAAACAGAAAAATCTAATACTAAAATTTGTGACCTTTTAGAAGGTTTAAACTATACAAATGTACAAGAATTACGCATTGCACTTAGAACTTTAGTGTTCTGAAGTCGCGAACTATTCAATTTCCTTTATTTTTTCAATTTTGCTTAGAGTTTTTCGCAATTTTTTCAAAAATATTTTTTTTTTCACAGTGAAGTTTAAACAGAGAAATATTTTATAAGGTTCTAACTTCATATATCAGAATTACGCATTGCACTTAGAACTTTAGTGTTCTGAAGTCGCGAATTCTTAAATTTCCTTTAATTTAAATTTTCCTCAAAATGTTTCGCTATTTTTTCGAAATTATTTTTTTTACAATGAAGTTTTAACGGAGAAATATTCTATAAGCACTTAGAATTTTAGTGTTCTGAAGTCGCGAACTATTAAATTTCCTTTCATTTTTCATTTTTCTTTAGAGTTTTTCGCAATTTTTTCGAAAATATTTTTTTCCACAATGAAGTTTAAAATGAATAATCTAATCTTAAAATTTGCGACTCTTTAGAGTCGTAAGGTTCTAACTACATATATTGGAATTATACTTAGAACTTTGATATTTTGAACACTTGAATTCTTAAATTTCCTTTCAATTTTTTAATTTTCTATAAAATTTCTCGCGATTTTTTTTCGAAATTATTTTTTCTACAGTGAAAAACAGAATAATCTAACAGACTATAATTCGCGACCCTTTAGAGTCATAAGGTTCTAACTACATATATTGGAATTATACTTAGAACTTTGTTATTTTGAACTCTTGAATTCTTAAATTTCCTTTCATTTTTTAATTTTCTTTAAAATTTCTCGCGATTTTTTCGAATTTTTTTTCCACAGTGAAAAAAAGATAAATCGACCCTTTAGAGTCATAAGGTTTTAACTACATATATTGGAATTATACTTAGAACTTTGTTGTTTTAATGTCTCGAATTCTTAAATTTCCTTTCATTTTTTAATTTGCTTTAAAATTTCTAGCGATTTTTTCGAAATTATTTTTTCTACAGTGCAAAACAGAAAAATCTAATCGACTATAATTCGTGACCCTTTAGTCATAAGGTTCTAACTACATATATTGGAATTATACTTAGAACTTTGTTATTTTAAAGTCTCGAATTCTTTTATTTCCTTTCATTTTTTTATTTGCTTTAAAATTTCTTGCAATTTTTTCGAAATAATTTTTTCTACAGTGCAAAACAGAAAAATCTAATCGACTATAATTCGCGACCCTTTAGAGTCATAAGGTTCTAACTACATATATTAGAATTATACTTAGAACTTTCTTATTTTAAAGTCTCGAATTCTTAAATTTCCTTTCATTTTTTAATTTTCTTTAAAATTTCTAGCGATTTTTTCGAAATTATTTTTTCTACAGCGAAAAACCGAAAAATCAAATCGACTTTAATTCGCGACCCTTTAGAGTCATATGGTTCTAACTACATATATTGGAATTATACTAAGAACTTTGTTATTTTGAACTCTTGAATTCTTAAATTTCCTTTAATTTTTTAACTTTCTTTAAAATTTCTCGCAATTTTTTCGAAATTATTTTTTCTACACTCAAAATCTAATCGACTATAATTCACGGCCCTTTAGAGTCATAAGATTCTAACTACATAATATATTGGAATTATGCATTGCACTTAGAACTTTATTGTTTTAAAGTGTCAATTTCTTAAATTTCCTTTCATTTTTCAATTTTCCCAAGAGTTTTTCTCGACGATTTTTGCACAGAAATCCACTCGCCTTGTGTGTTTGCCTGTACAACAAAACGCAAATATTCGCTATTGGTATGCAGCGAAACTTTGCTTTTGAGAATTTATTAATTATTTAAAATAATTTCGGAAAACATAATAAATTATGAGTTTAATTTACAAAATAATATTAAATTTTATATGTTTATTGTTGTTAATTCAACAACATAATGTATAGGTAGTACAGCAAAAACATTCTCCATTTACATTTTCTTTTTCTAAACCAAACATTCGCGCTAAATAAAATTATATGGAACGACTTGAGCAGCTCGATATATTCGACTATTCGTACAGTACACAGTACAGAATGACGTAATTATTATTGTTTACAAAGGAAACATGTCTTAAGAAAAATAAACAAAATTTTTGTTTGTAAAAGTTTCGTTTATAAATAAGAAAAATATTACATAGAGCTCCGCATATCGATAATAATATGCGATGATGATTTCAACATTTTAAGAATAAATTTTCTAGAAATATTGTTTTACTTGTTTGCAGCTATTATTTTATGTACAGTACGGGGCAATGTTATGGGACTTTTTTTTATAAAAAATCTAGAAACATTTTGATAATTTCGAAAATTTTCGAACTTTTTCGAAAGCATATTCGAACTTGAAAATATTATTTAAGATATTTATATATTAAGTTGTAGAAGTATTAGAACATGTTAGGGAACTTTCATAGTTTTTTCTGATAAAATTTTGATAATTTCGAAAATTTCGAAAGTTTGGAAATTTTTTCGAAAGATTTCGAACTTGAAAATAACCGTTTCTGTATTGTTAGGTAAAGATAATAGTTATCCTAATTAACTTATGGTAGGGGCTGTTTTATGGGACTTTTCTGAATTTTTTTTTTGATGAAATTTGGATAATTTCGAAAAAAAATCGAACTTTTTCGAAAGTATATTCGAACTTTAAAATATTATTTAAGATATTTCTTTATTAAGGTGTAGAAATATTAATACATGTTAGGGAACTTTCTTATTTTTTTATGATCAAATTTTGATATCGAAAATTTTCGAACTTTTTTCGAAATCATTCGAATTTGAAAATTTATTTTTCTGTATGTTTAGTTAAAGATAATTGGTTAAACTAATATTGATATAGTTCGAGGAAATGTTATGAGACTTTTACAATTTTTTTCTTGTCAAGTTTTGGTAATTTCGAAATTTTTTTTTTAACTTTTTCGAAAGCATTCAGATTTGATATTTCTTCTATTTTTGAGCTTTTTTAATTTTTAAAATATTCTGCTTAATTTTGGTAATTTTTAGGATTTATTGAGCAAATTATTTGAATCTATTTCTATGGCTGTAATATTTTTTAGCTATTTTAAAATTTTTTGAGCCAATTTTTTAAATTATCTAAATTTTGTTGTCTTAATTTTGATAATTCTTGCATCAAATTTACAATGTTTAGGCAATATTGCGCAGGTCTGCGATTTTTTGAGCCAATTTATTTGAATTTTACTATAATTCTAGATATTTTTTTGTACAATTTTTGAGCCAATTTATTTGAATTTTCTCAATATTTTTGGCACAATTTCTAATATTTTAAATTTTAATTTATATTTTTTAAAGAATTATTGAGCAATCCTATAAATGTTTTTTATAGATTTTATATTTTTTAGGCGTTTTAAATTTTTTTGAGCCAATTTTTTGAATTATCTAATTTTTTTGTCTTAATTTTGATAATTTTTGGATCAAATTTATCATTTTTAGGCAATATTGAGCAAGTCTATGATTTTTTAGTCAATTTATTTGAATTTAATTTTATTCTAGCTTTTTTTTACTATTTTTGAGCCAATTTTTTGAATTATCTAATTTTTTTGTCCTAATTTTGATAATTTTTGGATCAAATTTATCATTTTTAGGCAATATTGAGCAATTCTGTGATTTTTTAGTCAATTTATTTGAATTTAATTATATTCTAGCTATTTTTTTTTTACTATTTTTGATCCTATTTATTTGAATTTCCTAAATAATTTTGACACAATTTCTAATATTTTTAATTTATATTTTTTTTAAATTATTGAGCAATTTTATGGATTTTTTTTTAAATTTAATATTTTTTAGGCGTTTCAATTTTTTTTTCAGTCAATTTTTTAAATTATCTAAACTTTTTGTCTTAATTTTGATAATTTTTGGATCAAATTTATCACATTGAGCAATTTTGCGATTTTTTGAGCCAATTTATTTGAATTTTATCAATATTTTTGGCTTAATTTCAGTAAATTTTGAGTCACTTTAAATTTTTATGAAATATATTGAGCAATTCTATAAAAATTTTTGAGCTGTTTCACATTTTTTGAGCCATTTTTTCTAAATGTTTTTGGCCTAATTATTGAGCTATTCTTTGGTTTTTTATAGTTTTTATATTTATTTTAGACGTTTCAATTTTTTTTTAACTATTTCATTTGAATTTTTCAAATATGTTTAGATCAATTTGGGTAATTTTTGAGCCAAATTAATAATTTGTAGAAATTATTGGGCAATTATATGAAATTTGTGGAATCATTTTTTTTTATTTTTTTAATATTTTCAACCAATTTATTGATTTTTTTTTAAATATTTTTGGCTCAATATCGGTAGTTTTTGAGTTTTTTTTTAATTTAAAAAACTTTTACTGATTTAAACCTTTTCAAAGTGCTCAAAATTGTATGGCGTGTGACAGAATTGTATGGCGCGTGACTGTCTTATTACATTTAAGAAATAATAATATTGTTCATATTATAGTTACGAGTTTAGTGTGTACGCGAGGATAATATTATAAAGATCTGAATCTCAAGCAAGGGCATCTGTGCAAAAATAGAGCGACGAGCTTTGCCTTTTTGCCTAAAAAAACTATTTTAATTTGGCAAGTTTTTATGGGGCAATTTGATTTGCTCTGATGATGCAAATATTTAAAAGCAAATTCTTGCGAATGAATTAATTTCTCTGAGTTGGAAAATTGAATTAATTTTAGGGATTCCCAATTAGGGCCCAGCCGCGTTCGAATAATCGATGTTTCTCTTAAATGTGTCTGTAAAGTGTCTGCAATGTGCCCGCAAATTGTCTAAAAAAAATCTTTTGAGACAATATAGTGAGAAATTAAAGATTTAATAAATTTGCAATAGATTTTGTTAGATTTTGATGAATATTGTTAGATTTTGATATATTTTTTCTTTCTTCTTGCGAATGAATTAATTTCTCTGAGTTTGCAAATTGAATCAATTTCGGGGTTTCCCGTTTTTTTTAATCGATTTTACTCACATTTTTGACCAATTAGCGCCTAGCCGCGTTCGAATAATCGAAGTTTCTCTTAAATGTGTCTGCAATGTAGAGAAAAACAAATCTTTTTAGGCAATATTGTAAGAAAATTAAGATTTGATAAATTTACAATGGAATTAGATTTATTTTGATAAATTTTAAAAGATTTTGATAAATTTTGGATAGATTTTGATAGATTTTAGATAGATTTTGGATAGATTTTGGATGGATTTTATTAGAGTTTGATAGATTTTGGATAGATTTTGGATGGATTTTCATAGAATTTGATAGATTTTGGATGGATTTTGATAGATTTTGGGTGGATTTTGATATATTTTAGATAGATTTTGGATGGATTTTTATAGATTTTGGATGGATTTTGACAAAGTTTGATATATTTTGATAGATTTTGGATAGATTTTGGATAGATTTTAATAGATTTTAAATAGATTTTGAATGGATTTTGACAGAGTTTGATAGATTTTGGATGGATTTTGATAGATTTTGGGTGAATTTTGAATAGATTTTGATAGTTTTTTAATGGATTTTGATAAATTTTGATAGAATTTGGATGGTTTTTGGATAGATTTTGATAGAGTTTGGATGGATTTTGAATAAATTTTGATAGAATTTGGATGGATTTTAGATAGATTTTGAATGGATTTTGAATGGATTCTGATAGATTTTGGATAGATTTTAGATGGATTTTGGATGGATTTTGGATGGATTTTGGATGGATATTGGATGGATTTTGGATAGATGTTGATAGATTTTAGATAGATTTTGATAGATTTTGGATAGATTTTGATGGATTTTAGATGGATTTTGATAGATTTGTACAGATTTTAATATATTTGGATTGAGTTTAGATTTTGAATGGATTTTGATAGATTTTTGATGGATTTTGATAGATTTTGGATGGATTTTGGGTGGATTTTGATAGATTTTGATAGACTTTTACAGATTTCGATAGATTTTGATAGAGTTTGATAGATTTTGGATGGATTTTGATAGATTTTGATAGATTTTAAATGGATTCTGATGGAGTTTTACTGATTTTGATAAAGTTTGAATGGATTTTGGATAGATTTTGATAGAGTTTGGATGGATTTTAAAAGATTTTGGAAGGATTTTGATAGTTTGATAGATTTTAATGGATTTTGATAGATTCTGGATAGATTTTTGATAGATTTTGGATAGATTTTAGATAGATTTTAGATGAATTTTGATAGATTTTCAAAGATTTTAATAGGTTTTGATAGAGTTTAGATTTTGAATGGATTTTGATAGATTTTTGATGGATTTTGATAGATTTTGGGTGGATTTTATTAGATTTTGATAGACTTTTACAGATTTCGATAGATTTTGATAGTTTGATAGATTTTGGATGGA
>JANSTW010103778.1:0-17884 GCA_027564275.1 Diadocidia ferruginosa | reverse complement strand
GCGAACAAACATTTTTATTTTTATTTTTAAAGTAAAGACTTTTTCACAATGAGTACACCATAAATTTGAACAAATAATATATATTATTATTAGATAAACTATATTAATATTATACTCAAAAAAACTTTAAACTATAATATAAAATGGAATAAACCTTAAATCTCAAGGCACGTCATATAAAAGAAACAATATTGTATTATAAAATAAATGAGCTAAACGCAGATTACTATCAGCCCAAAAGTTTTTTTTAAATTAAAGCAGCACAATTTTGCCAGCTTTCGAAATAAATGGAACGCCACACAGCTTGGAACACATTTTTTTATTTTTTACTTAAGTTTAGGAGGTTTGTGGAAAATTGTGAGCAGGTGTCATTTGTTATATATGTATATTTAGCAACTTTTGTATTTCTTGATAAACATACATTATTTTTACATGAAAAAAAAATTATAATTATTTTAGTTTGTAATAAACCCTCAATATTATGTAGCTCCGCCTCTGTATACAATTATATATGTGTATCATTAAAACCTACGCCAAAAAAGGTCAAAATATGACGATGCACAAAAGCCTCCCACTTGATGTTGTATATGCTCAAAACAAGCGAATTCTATCAATTTTTTATTTGCACAAAAAAATTCTATGGAAAAGACATTTTTTTCTGTTCATTCATTTTGTAGATCTAGAATACAAAAAAAACGATATTTATCTTAATTCAAGCAAACGATATATCTTAATGTATATACCGCGCGCATACAATTCATATTTATTTATGAAATCAAAAAAATAATTTTGCTTGTCATGACAGTATTTTTTTTATTTCTTCTTTTTAAAATTTTTCAATAAATATAAATTTATCCGCAAAAAAAAAACTTTTATAGATTCGAGATGTACGCCACATTCAAATTCATTATCATCAAAGGAAAAAAGAGAAAAATACCAGTGTAGCAAAAAAAGAAACTCGCTGTATTTTCTTTTATAAATATGAGAAAATATATAAAGATAATCGAAATAATATTTTATTTATTTTTATCTTTTTTTCGGAAAATTTAGATTTTCCTTTGTATATATTCCACAAGGAGTTTTTCTTTATTTGTTCGATGTATAATATCTTAATAATAAATCTTTTTTCTGGAGTTGGTATAATAAACTTGAGATGTATACTATATATCAGTTCAGTGGTGTGTAAGGCGAATGATGTGTTTTAACGATTGAAAATGCAATAAAGAGCTTGCGGCTAAATATTTATTATTATTTACATTTAAAAAAAATACTTTTATATTTGCGAAAATACAGAAAATAGTAAATCTCTGATTGTTTTAAAGTAGCTCTGATTTCTGATTTATGTATTAAATTTGATATGGAAATGTATTAATTTAACAAATAGGTACAAAAATCTCACAGAAATTGTTTTTTGTTTTTTTTTTCCAAGAAAAATAATCTAAAATGGAAAGATATTCAAGATGGCGGCGAAATAAAAATTAATTTTAATTTATTTAAAAATTATCACATTTTCTTGCAACTTTTATCCCTAGATAGTTTAACAATTTGTCATTATTAAGATTTTTTTTGAAAATATACAAAATTCACAAATTCAAAATGACGTCTTCTGAGACATCTTGTCTTATAGTTATCAGCATAATTTTTTAACCTATTTTTATGAAACAAATTTTATTTTGTTAAGAAAATGTTAAATTTTCATAAAATGGCTTGTAAAAAAATAATTTTAAAATGGCGGATTATATTGAATTTTATTCATATAGTTCCTAATTAAAATAAAAATAAAACGTCAAGTCTCTTTAGTAAATTTGGCTTAGTTTAAAGGGTTAAAATTAATTTTAATGTTAATTATGATAAAATTAAAAAAATACAATTTAGAACAATGATTCTAAAGTAAAAAATTCAAGATAGCAACGTTATTCAAGATGGCAATCAAAATAAAAACCCTATATATAACTTGTCCAAATATTGATATATTTTTCTGAAATTTTGGAATTTCATAGTTAAAATTAATTATTATGAGAATTAGTCTCATCAAAAATTGTGCATTAAAAAATCAATATAATATTAAAAAAAAAATGGGAGATTGGTACAGGGAATTCAATTTTTTTATTAACTCAACTGTCAAGTAACGACACTTACAATATTTTTACGGGGGCCCGCCGAATCGAATATATTCAATAGAAGACAATTTATCTTCTAAATTTCTACGCAAATATTCCTCTATACATAAAATACAAATCGACGCCTATGTCCAATAAAATATACAACTAAAAACAGTTTATAGAGAGGTTATCTTTTGAACAATAAAAATTTATTGATAAAAAAGAAGAAAATGTATAGCGCGTAGGTTGACCTCAAACAATTTTCTTTCTTTTTCCTGAAAGAAAAAAATCCGATTTATTTATCATCTATCTATCCTAAAAAAGACACATTTTTAACGATTTACATGTCAGACATTTAGGAGACTGACTGTGTACCTAAATATATTACATTGTTATAATAATCCATAGAAAACGTCTCGCAAATTTCTGGGCATTTATGTGAAAATATCGTATACCACACCGACAATAAAATAAATATTTTGTATATTTTTTAAGAGTTTCCAAAGAAAACAAGGATATCATTTTTGGTGCAAATAAAATATAAGACCATCATATTTAATTTTTTTGCGCTCCTTGTAGTGTTGTGATCATTAATAATTGCGATAGTTGAAATTTAAATTAAACATTTTGAGATATTTATAAATTATTTAGATTTAAATTTGTTCTCGGGAAAAATCAATGAAATAATTTAAAGCTTATAGTTGTTAGTATTCTTTAAAAATGCGTTATTTAGGATAGGATAAATAACGATAAAACTTCTGTGTTTCACTTTTTAGCTTAATATGACGTTTTATTGAAATCCTTGCTTTTTAATTTAAATCAGTTGCTAAATAACTGAATTTCAGTGTAACAATTTCATATAAATTTTGAGTCAATAAACATATTATATTTTTTCGATTGCATCTTTTTTAACTGTAGGTACTTACCCAAAACAATATTATTAAAAATTATATGTTAATTTTACCTGAAACAAAAAAATAAAAACTCATTATTATTTTAGATTTTCCAATTAAAATAATAAAAAAAATTATTTTATAAAAAAATAAATTCAAATATTTTATTTTAAATACATTATGAGTTCACTAAACTTAATACTGCGCGTTTCCTTATACATACATTGTTCATTAACCAATAATATTTACAATTTGAGTGCTATCGTTTCATTTCAATATTGATAAAATAAAACGTAAATATTTTTAAATTTATATAAAAAGCGTATAAATTGACTTTTGAATTTATTAAAAACAAAACTCTTTGAATTATCCGCAAATATAGACACAACAACAAAATATACCCTCATTATAATATCTCGCAATTGAAGTCTGATTCTATCCTTTGTTTATTTTTTTTGCAAAATAAATTATTCATGTGATTTTTCTTTATTGGAAATTTTCAATTGCGCGAAAATCAAAATCAACACAATTATATATTTTTTATTGCGTAAATAATTCCCACCAAAGAAAAAAGTTAATTGTTTTCAAATAAATTTCGAAGAATATAAAACGTAAAAATTTATTCTGTTTATAGCCGCTAAAGATAAAATACAAATTATGCTAAATATGTATATATAGGTCTAAGAATAGCGAAAAAAGATATTGTTTTATGTAGATTATTATAAAGTTGAGGAAAATCTTTATAAACACTGAAATTACATTGACTTTATGTGTAGAAGTAGGTGCGTTAATATATAATGCTGAAGAGCCTCCATCTAACTATAAAGTATTTTTTTATGAACAGTCGCAGACTCCCGCGTATTACCTTATTATGATAATGTTTTGTAAACGTATAGAATCATCTTACGCATTTATAAAAACCACGTCTGCCACTTTGTTATTCTAATTTATTATGGAAAATACATGTTTTGATTTTGTAACTTGCTCTATACATATATACATAATATAGAAGACAGAATCTTTATAGAGATCTGCATATACCAATATTACATTGCTTTTAGATAAGCGAACATTTCAATGTCAACATCATTATAATTCTATTTTAAAGATAAAGCTTTCTATAAAAATATTTTATAAAAGTGCTTCATTATCTAGCTGTATATTATATTATAATATATTGTATGTAGCATTCTAAATTTATAGAGTAAAGTCGGCATTTAAATTTCATATACAAAAAATATCAACTATTTGACCTTATTTTACTTCACCACAAATTGTTCGTAATATTAAAATCTGCTCTGCATCTGAACCTTTTTAAATATTTTTCAATGAAAGTAGCCAATATTTTTTAAACATTATTATAAAATTTGTGATATGGTAAAAAAATAATAATATTAAAAAATAAGAACGAAAAAGAAAAGGAAGACATGAAGAAAGAAAAAAAAGCGAAATAAGAAAAGAAAAAGGAATAGAGGCTAGAATAGAAGGAATACATGAAAAAAGGTGAATCGAAGAAGGTAAAAAAGAAGCAAGAGAAGAAAAAAACTTAATAAGAATAAAAAGAATAGAGGACCGGAAAGATGCAATAAAAAAAGAAAGGAGAATCGGAGAAAGAAAAAAAAGGAAGAAACTTAATAAGAAAAAAAGAAATAAGATAATAAAAGAGAGAAGAGAAAAAGGAAATGAAGAAGACATAAGGTAGAGAGAAGAAAGAAGAATGTAAGAAAAAGGGCAAAAAGAAGAGAAGGCAGAAGAAAAGATAAATGAGAAAGAACAGGAGAAGAAAAATGGTAAGGAAAGAGAGAGGGCAAAAAAGATAAATAAGAGAAGGAAGAGAAGAAAATAAGAGGAAAACAAAAGACAATTCAGTTAAAAATAGTAGAGAAGAAGAAGAAAAGAAAGGCATGAAGGAAAAAAGGAAAAATGAAACTAAATAAAATTAATAATAAGGAGATACGAAAGAAGACAAGGAAGGATGAAAAGGAAGAAGATAAGGAAGAAACGAAATAAGAAGAGAAAAAAAAACAAAAAGGTAAGGTAAGGTAAATAGACGAAATGAGAAGGAAGAAGATAAGAAAAGAGAAGAAGAACGTAAGAAAAGATTGTAAGAAGATGAGAAAGAAGAAGTGGAGGAAATTGAGAGGAAACAAGTGAAAGAAGAATATATGGAGAGCTTCTCCTCAGGCTAAAAAATGTGATATCCTGAGAATTTTTCGTGAAAATGTTGTTACGGCGCCATTTTGCTATACCCCATACTAAGTTTATAGAATAGAGGGTCCAGCAGCGTTCATTATTTTTACTTTTTTTAAATTCGATATAAGAAAAACATGGAACAAACTGTTTGTCAAAAATTTGTTTTGACTGAAGCACCTTGTATATGAAACAAATATTATCAAGAGTATATAAAACATTTTTCACTTAACTAAAGATTGATAAATAGAGAACAAAATTTTTCTGTTTGCATTTTCTATTTTATCGATTTGTCTTACATCAGTAATATTACGAACTATAGATACTTACATAAAAATAAACAAATAAAAACTAAATTTATTTTACAATTTCTCACTCATGTGTGTATATACTGTATCAATTTTATAAATGCATTCCACCGAATCAAAAATAACAAATATATAGTTGCAAAAGAAAAATTTGTATTCAAATTAGCTTGCACCTTTTCCATTTGGATGCGCATTTATATATAAATATAAATATAATATTTTATCTATATGTAGTAGGTACAAAGCGTGCAAATTTTCTGTAAGGAAGCTTTTTAAAATTCATCTACCAGACGACTTCGAATTGTGCGCGTCTTTTTACGTGTTTCTTATAATAAATAACACTGGTCAACAAAGTGAAACTTTTTTTATTTTTTGGATTATATAAAACTAATTTGGGCGTCGTTAAAGTCGAAAATGGCTTTTTTTCCAGGCAGCTCTGGTTTTTAATATATGTTCAGTCCGCCATTTTGAAAATATAAAAAAAAAGAAATTAAATTGTAATAACGAAAGTATTTTTTGAAATATCATCAAAATATAGTAAAACTTCAAAAGAAACAGATATTATTTAAGTAAGTTGACAAATTTTTACTACCACCGAAAAAACATGTTTTTTACTGCAAATTTATGGTTTTTAAATTTTAAAATGGCGTAATATCACCATTAATTTTCTGATTGCGATGAAATTTATAGAAATTGAAGTCTGATCCCGGGATTTCGGGATTGCAAAATTACACCAAATCTCGTGATTTCGGGATTTCGGGATCCCGGGATTGCAATCCCTAATTATAATTGTACGGTTGTGGAAGCCAAGCCAAATATGAAATATTCGTCACTGATTTATAGAAATGTTTGTGCATTTATCCAAAGATGCATATTTATATAGTTTTTCTACCAAAAATTATTCTTTTTTATTTGCTCAAGGTTTTTATACATTTTTAAAATAAAAAACACAACAACAAATAATAGTGCAGCAAAAAATCTTTTTTTTATAAATAATTTTAACCGCTTGAGCAATACAACACTGGGTTATAAAGAGAAATGTAGAGAAAAAGCTTTATTATTTATAACTACCCTATATATGATATGGTATATGGTACTCGTTGTAAAATCTAGATTTTCTCTATATTATACATATATATATATCGCAATTTTATGTGCTTTCATATATTATATAATATATTAAATCAACATATATATAAAAGTTTTCCATTTTCCATGGGATAAACATCAGGATAATGAAAAATATAAAAGCATTTTTTCTTGGTTTTTTTCTCCATTTTTTTTAAACTAGATGACTTAAAAAAAGATAAAGAATTTTAAATGAGAGCATTATATGCGATGAGGGTGGTATACTGTATGTAACTATATATGGCTTGTATTGCATTATATTGTGTGTACCTTTTGGCATATTATATTTTCCAACCCTCCATTATAATGTAATATGTAAAATATATATAGTTATATTATTATAGCTGACTTTACACTTTGTTTATTTAGATGATGTGAGAAAAAATAAACAAATCACATCATTTTCTATGGTAATATAATAGAAAGGATTTTTATTTTTTATTCGTTTTTTTTCTTCATATAATACACGTATATAATTTTGGTGTGATGAGCTTTTTGTTGCTCTCTGTAGATACTGGTGTAGTTTATATATAGCAGAAACAAAAGTGTTAATGCAAAGTGCAAACTTTTTTTTATAATTTTATGCTTATTTTATATAACTATAAAGAGGAAATTAATGAATGTGAGGTTTTTAGATTTTTAAATAGTTTTTTTTGTTGCTTCTATTCATTATATATTTTAAAAATATAAAAAAGCTTTTAGTAATATTGAACAAAACAAAAAAATTCTTTGAGGATTTAGTTTATAGTTTATAGTTTGTTTTGTTAAATATTTTTTAGAATTTTAAATAATTTAAAAATATGTAAGTTAAATGTGATTTTTACATTAAATGTATATACAAACATATATTTTTTTTAATAATAACACTATAGAGTTGATCAGTTTCCATCGATGTGGCACGACAAAGTTAAAGTTTTGTTGACTTGTGTAATTTTTTCGCTTCATATTGGCCGAACGTCACGTCGTGCATATGTAATATACTTTGTATATGGCATTTTATGTGTCATATAGAAAATTAGTAAGTCCATAAAATGAAAAAGAGTTAATTTTGAATTTTCTTCTATTTTCAGGTATGTGCATCTGCGAAATATCCTACTTGACTGTTTAATTTTTTTTAAAGGTATGTATTTTTAAATATTTTGTGATACTGGAAACTTGAAACTACTTATCGGACATTCGGTCAACGTTTTAGAGACATATTTTCTAATATAATCTGCCACTGGAATTGTTTCCGAGACTTATTAAAATTATTTCGAACCTACGTTCTAGTCTAGTCTTGGCTCAGATACTTTCTGAAAATATTTCTATTTTACCTATACAGCCTTTTTATCATAAATTGTTCAACTTACCAAAATAAGTCATTGTTTAAATCGAAAAAAATAAATGATTTATGTTTATTTTAACAAATACATCACTATATTATACATAAATGTTTTTGCTTCTATATGAAGCTATTCCCAGTTTTATACGTCTACTTAAAACTCAATTAGAACGATCTAAATGTTATATAATTACCAAACAATATAGAAATTAATTAAAAACTTTATATCAAAACAATAAAATTTATAAACTTGTTTTATAAAATAATCTGTATTTTGTAACAGTTTGTATAAAATAACTATCTTACAAAAGATGCAACTTCATATTAAATGTTTAGGATAACGCACGGAGAAAAATAAAGTTCTGCTGAGGATGACCATAATATAGGTCGAAACGTCAAATAAACATAATATATAAAATATTGATTTTTTTATAAAATTTAATATTTACTATAGAAAAAATATAGCTAAGTTTAGTTAATGATTTAGAGAACAGAAGAACATATTTTAGTGAACCAATTATAGTTTTTACTAAATTTACGTAACTTTTCATTATTTTATTTCCTATTATTCTCTAGTATAATAAATCTTAACTTTTCTGGTATTTTGTTTAATGCTAGTGGGAATTTTATAACTATATTTTATTTATTTGACGTTTCGTCCAATAATATAGTCATCCTCAGAAGTTAATTAATGTAATAAAATGTATTTATTGACATATTGAGTCAAAACTCATATTATATATTCTTGATTTTCCTTTTTCGATTATTTTTGTCAGTGTGCATATTTTACTATATATACTACATACACCCTTAAATGTACAAAATCGTTGAGTTTATGTAAAATAGTCTTGACTTTATGTAACTACTATACTATAATAAATATTCGTTAATTTACAACAATTTGCATTATCTGTTTACTGTTTTATTGCCGCATTTAGAATTAGTATATACTATATTCACATATACAAAACATCAAAAAAGCTCTTGGAATGCAATTATACAATTATCCTATATATACTGCAGTTTATGTTTAAATGTGAGCAACACTATTATATTTTACATACAATATGTCGCAAATCACACTAAAACTAAATAAAGAGGGAAATTAAGCTACATTTAATTAACTCTGGAATTGATATCATTGACTGTTAATGTACACATAAACATTATTCCAAGTTGAAAAAAAAACTCAAGCTTTATGTTGCAAATAAAAACACAATGAATATTTTATTTGTTAATTGTTTGCATACAAAAAATCGATGTTTTTTTTGTTCTGTTTTCACTTTGAATTTTATTAAAATTGTTTGTTTTAGTTGGTATTGGTCAATGAATTTTCACATAATTGGTATTGAAACAGAAACTATAACCAGATCAGAGGCTCAAGCTCCTATATGTAAAATTATAAAGTACACACATTTTTTTATTATGAAATTAAAATTAAATTATTTAAAATTCGCAAAAAAATTTCGAAGTCAAAATGAAGCTTTTATTCTATAATAGAGATTTTTTTTTATTATAGAATAAAAGCTTTTTATTAGACAAAATTTGAGGAAAAGCTTTATTTATAAATAAAGCTTTTCCTCACATTTTTTCTCAAATCCTTCAAGCTTAAAATTAATTTTTTTCTTATTTTTATATTATAATTTCTTGATACTTGCAATCACTCAGTCCATTTGTTGTTTTATAATTTTAGAAGGACAACATTTATTTTGTTTACGTTTCGGTAATATTTTTTAACCTCGTCTCTATAAAAAGTAATATTATTTTAATGTGATTTTTTTTTTATCAAATTAAATTTTCATTATATGAAATGTAAAACTACATATAGACACACACAACAATCGCTTACATTAGATATGAACTATTTTTAAATTTATAGTGTCGTGCTGTCACGAGAAAATGCATACAGCTTATAATGTTCAACCCATTATAATGAAACAAAACAATTTTGTTTTCCTATATTTTTGATTTAAAACTAAACCCGATTATTAAAATATCTCAAACAGGCGATAATGTAATTTAAAAAATATAAAATCACATGCAATGTGCGACAAAGTATTTAAAAGATAATAATAACGTGCGTTTTAATATTGTAGTGCGATTGTATACATGGTGAAACCCCAGAAGTTATATTAATTTTTTTAGAATAAAAAAGCCATTTTATTTGCAATCACCATCGTGTTTTTGTCTTATACAAGCGGTTTTTTTACTATCTTATTTACGACCATATATATTGGAGGTGATGTTTTGTCAGCAACTCGCAAATGACCGTTTTTTAGCGATCAGATCAATAGGCTTTTTAGATAATTCTATGAAGTTTTCTTTACATTTTTGTAAAGTTTATTTTTTTTAGAAAATTTGACTTTTGAGATAATTCTTCAAAGCTAAATTAAACAATTTTCTAGATTTAATATTTTAAATTTATTTAAATTGTACAATATTTAGTTTTTGATAAAATAAAATTTCGAGAAATAATTTAATGCAAAAAGCTTTATTGTATTCATATTTCAATGTGATTTATCGCACAAGATACACAGTATATTTAATACTATTTGTACTTGTAAATTATTGTGAGTGGTGCAGGATTTGCGATAAATTCTTGTTTACTTCCATTTTCCATATTTGGAATTATAAATAATAACTCTACACACAATTATTTCAGCTTGAGCATATTATATTCGTATATATTTCATTTCGGATATGTACTACAGTAATAATATACAATAGTTATCAATTTTAAGTTGTTTACATATAATATAATAGTCATTGAAATATTATATAGATCTGTGTATATTGTTCAAATATATTATACTGTATATAATTGCATTATATTACATAAATGTAAACAAAACTATTATTATAGAAATTCAGGATATAGGTATATACAATAGCTAGGTACTCAAAGATCAATATCCCGTATGCAGACAAAATGTTTATTATATCTTATATACAGTTATGTAACTTTTGTAATTATACACCCAGTTTAACTAAATAGAATATTCTATATAAATGGCAAAGTGCTAACTTATCAGATTTATATGTGTATTTTATCTAGAATCAAACAGTCTAATAAATTCTAATGTTGCATATGTTAAATTTCATATCTAAAATTACGTAATAACACAGAGAACAGAATCTGTTCTCTGTGGTAATATTTAGTAGAATAAATTATATATATTTATATTTTATAGTATGCACATTGCATATACCCTCATGTAAAACCCACTTTTTAAACTATTAAAATGTGGAAAAATGTTAAAAGGTACATAAGCATATTTTTTGGCCACACTTAATATATTATTATACTCTTCACCATAACAATAAAATTTTAAATAAAACTGTTTTGTTATTGTTTAACTTTTCATAACCTCAAACCTCGCATATAGAAATGTATAAAGTGTAAATGTGAATTGGATTTTCTGCATACCGTTCAGTAAAAAGTACATGATGGACCAAATATGTGATGCGAGGAATGATGGGTATGCATAATCATAAATTACATAATATAAAAAAATGCCAGGAAAAGTGAGTACAATGTTTTAAAACTTTATTAATCATTAAATGTTATGTTAAATTGATATTTCATTCGTTTTTCAAGTTAAAATATTATATGTGTTGTGAAAGCCACTCTCTGCATTAAATAGATTTTCCATAATAATAAAAATATTTATTTAACAGCAGAATGAACTCATAGATAACATGGCCACTATAAAATATTAGCAATCTATTATATATAGAGTGATGGCAAGAGTTTACCTTTTATATTAAAAATAGGAACAACAAAATGGAGGCTTATATATTAACAAATAATTACATCTATACTTCACCACAAATTTTCAAAAATTCGATTAAATGTAATACCTTACAAAAAATCAAAATTCAAAAAAGACCATATTATATTTAGTGTCTTATCAATAAGCTATTAAAATTTCATATTCACTTATTATTTTATTAACAACAAAATTTTTGTTGAGTGGTTGATAAAAAAATATTAATTTTATGGAATACAAAAGCAGATCCTTGAGGTACTCCGGCGGATACATTAAACGAGTTGGAAAGAACTCCATCTAAAACTACATGAATTGATTTTCTTTATAAAATAAAAATTAATCTAAAATCACCATCATCATAATCGTGCCCTTTACTCCAAAGCGAGAGAGCATAGGGACCATTTTACCCTTTTTTCTATATACGATGGTTTTCATTGACGGCCATATCAACAGTTGAGTGTTGTCATCAATTCGCACTAGCCATATTTTGTGTAGGCGGACCAAGGTCTTCTGAACTAGTGAACCACTGCCATCTAAATGCTTGAAGTCGTATTTTGTATTATAGTATTTTTATTTACTTGCCAGAAAACAAAATATTTTCACCTTATTTGGTTTTTTTATAATTTTCAACAAATTCTTAATGGCGTAACTCTAGAAAAGTAGTAATTCTACATAATATAATATATATATTATATATGCGACTAGGGTGTTTTAAAATTTTTATAATAATATTCAAAAAATTTTGAAAACAAAAATTATGTTTTGTTTTAACATATTTTTTGTGACATAAAAAGTCAGAAATTTTATATTTTATCAACATTTTTGTGGTAATTCGTTTGAGGTACATATATTATTACTATAATATTGTTTACCACACATAAATTATGACGAATATAAAAGGATACAATAAAAATTTTATCTTTGCTCTTATATGCGAGAATATTGCATAATAAAACATTGTTTTTTCGAAAGTCTTACATCATATAAATGATGTGTAATATAATTTACATTATTGTAATATATACATAAGTACATATAAAATAATACACAAGTTTTTATATATATTATTATATTTATGTTAAAAGTGCGTTAAATTTAACGCATATAATTTAGTTCTTTTACATATTTATATGATAAATATAATGCGTTAAAAGCATTGACGAGATAAACAAATGTTTATGATTTCTTAAATAGATAATAAAATTAATGCGAAGTGCGGAACCCGTCTATTCATATTATATAACGGATAATATGAAAGAGCTATAAAAATTCGATAATAAATTTGTTCAAATTAAATTAACATAAATTTAATGACTTCGTATATATAGATTATATGAAAAATGTTAATTGCGCGCGTCTAAAAAATCGGCAAATAAAATAAGAATTAATATATTAAGCAGATCGTTAAAAGCTTCCCAAAACAACAAGATAACATTGAAAAGGATTTATATGCTGATAAATGTATAATAAATTGTTTTTTCCATCGATATTTTTTTTATATATACATTTGGTTGTATATAGGTAATATTCTAGTGTTTCTGACGATGTTCATATTATTGAACGAAACGTATAATATATAAGTACAATTGGATACAAAATAACATTTTATTGCGGTTATTTTCTATTAATTTTTGTATGTAGGTTCGAGGCTCGGCATGAATAAACAATTTTCACAACTGGGCTTTCACCTTTCATTCGTAGGTGTTTAAAAAAAATAAAGCGATAGAAGTGGTTCGGAAGTCACTTAAAGTCGTTGGTCCGCCTGTATGATACCAACACATCATCATATAGTGTAAAACCAGCCCACCGATCATCAAAAAATATGGCTAGTGTGAGTTGCTGACAACAATCCACCTTTAATATAGTCGTCAATGAAAACAAAGGTATCAGATAGGAAAAGGGTAAAATGGTCCTTATGCTTCCTCGCTTTGGAGTAAAGGACACGATAATGATGATGCTATAGATCACTGGTCTTATTTTTTTAAATACTTATATAGTCCTCTACTTTCTATATAATACAATTTTTCATAGACTATACCATATTCAAAGTGGATTGTTGTCAGGAATTCGCACTTGCCATACTTTTGATGATCAGCGGGGTGAATTTTTACTCTGTATGAGGAACCCGATGTGTTAGTATACATAGGCGAACCAACTGCTTTAAGTAACACCCGAACCACTACAATTGCTTTCTAATAAATATCTGCGAATGAAAGGTGATAGTTGTAAAAAAAATTCCGGACAGACTGACTTTTGAACTCACAATCACTTGAACACAGAGCACTATCCACTGTTCGATCAATTATTCAAATTATGGACTGGAGTGGCAAAATATTAATATTTATGCGATATTTTAGAGGAGTTGTATAAAATCTCTTCTAATTAAAGCGTGAAATCTAAATTACTTTCTAATTATCTGATTATATAAAATAAAATTTTACTATATGTTCTTTCTCTATTTAAAAATGTCACTCAAATATACGACCTTAAAAAGGGTGTTTTAGATAAATTGAGATAACTAACTTTGCGTAAATCACATTTAGGTATACAGCTGTGTATAATTTTGAAAAATCCTGTAAACATATCTTTACCATATATAATGCACAAGCTCGAGCCAACTTTTACACAGTTATATATGCTTTATGCTTAATTTCTTCTTTTGAATAAATGAAATAGAAATATATTTGTGTAACAGTTTTAAAGTGTTTGAATTTTATAGATTTGTTATGTATTTTCGAAAAAGAATCGAAATTCTGTCAAAAGAACTAATAATTCCACGAAGGAATAATGAATTCATTTTTCACTCAGAAATAAAATTATTTTTTAGCAATATTAGCCATTTTCTGTTTACAAGATTTCTTTAATTCTCAAATTATTTTCAATTTTCTAATTTATATCAATTTATTTAGATGTTTAACATTTTCTCAATAACTAAAAATATTTTAGTTCTATACAATGATAATTTTATTACTGCACATTTATTACAGGAATAGTAGCCTTCTATATTAATATTGATTAATCAAACAATGACCAAGATTATCAATCTATCGCGTAATGTTCTTCATGTACTAGGCTTGTAACTGAAGAACATTACCCTAGATTGATAATCTTGGTCTTTGTTTGATTAATCAAAATTTAGTTCTATATTAACTTTAAATACAGAACTTCTGACATTCGGTAATTTCGTTAAAATTTATAAATTATCTGATGATGTCTATCAGACGAAACGTCCACTATAAATATTGTAAACCGATTCTTTAGAAAGTTTTCTTAAACAAAATATTAAGGGCGAAGCTTCTAAGCTTTAACCACAATGAAATTAAATTATGTGCGTATTTTTTTAAGCAGAGCAAAGGATTTCTTATGCCAACTATATATAGTATATAAAGATAAACACACCTGCTTCTGTATCAGAAATTTCACGTAACCTTTGTATATTAATTTATTTTTATAATCACATCATCAGGATATATACCCAAAAAGACAAACACAAGCAGACACAAAAAATAATTTAATTTAATCTCTTTATTTGCATAAATAATTAATAATAAAATATAATTTTGATTGATTTAAATATAATAATATGTCTATGTGTGTGTGTGGTTAAATCGCACAAAATTGAAATTTATAAAATATTATTTATATAACATTATGGGTTAGGCTTAAAATTTGAAATGTATTATATAATACAATTTCAATAAAGGTTTACACGAGTTTATTTTTAATAATTTATAATATAGAAGAAGCTTTTCAAAAATCCACATATTAAATAACAAAATAAAATATTTATATACTTTTAGTGTGCGTAATAAAATATAATATTATTATATTATAATGTGTGTGTTTGTGGAAATTCTACGTAATTTATATTATAGAAAATAGAAAAGGGATTGAAAATATAATAAATGTATATATTTAGATGTGGAAAACAAAAGATACGAATCTTCTTTTGTGTGGTGTATACTCATATATTCTATAGAATATATGCGATGTGACACATATCTTTATACTTTTGACATATAAATAAATGTAAACATTTATATTAGATTTCCTCCTTTTATTTTAGATAAATTATATAACGCGTACATTTGTGGATATGTATAAAAAGAAAAAGTGGTTTTTTAGCTCAAATATACATACAATATTTAACGATATCGAATAAATCCTAAAAATAGATATTTATCGCAAAAGAAACTTTTTGTTAAGTTTTCTTATATATACAGAAAGTTTTGTCTACAAAGTCTATTGACAACTTATGTATACTCGTATATATATTTTGGAGATTTGTACTATTTTAACCAATTGTCTAAAATTTTTGTAATTTTCTAAATTTAAAATGATTTAAAAATACATTATTTTATTTTATAAGGACGATTTACTCATATTCTAAGTGTAAATGCGAATATAAACATAATATTTTGTAAATTATTATTATTTTTACATTATTATAAATAAAAAAGTTATTAATAATAATAATCTAAATATAGAAAGTATACCAATATATAATATTTTCTGACACGTTTTTAGCCATATGATTATAACATTAATTCTCAATTTAATTTATGTATAAATAATATCCTTTTATGCAGAACATAAATCAATAAAATTATGTATATAAATTTAGTATTATTAATAACTATTGTTGACATTGTTTTATTGATTTTATATTTTTTATTATCTATATATAAGTATATATTGAATATGGTTTATGAATAAAATATTCAATATATTATATATGCGTATCGAACATGTGCTTTTATATACACAGCAGATAAAATAGTAATTACATATATTTTGAATACAATTATTATATTGATTAATTTAATTAAAATAAAACAAAAACAAACAAATCAAAAAAGACTTATATAGTCCTAATCCTATATACATAATATATAGGTACATTATACATAAATATAGCCCTATACATAATCTCATATGTATTAAAATAATACATAATATAGTCATCGTGCCTCGTGTTCTATAAGCTATTTTACAAGTTTTTTTTATTGATTGTTTCCAAGAGAAAAAAATCCAAGATGGCGGAAATATTCATGATGGCAGCAAAAATAGAAATAATTTTTAACTCATTCAAAAATTATCATTTTTATTGAAATTTAAACACACGATAGTTCTACCTAAATTTATTGGATTTCTTGACAAAAAATGGTAGATTTATTCAAGATGGCGGCTATTGCGGCATTTTGCCCTGTATTAGCATCATTTATAATACGATTTTTATGCTAAATTTTATTTTGTAAAGAAAATGTTAAATTTTCAGAAAATAAATGTTTTCAAAATATATTTTGAAAAAGGCAGATTTTATTGGATTTTAAGTAGGTATATATTAATTTAAAAAAAAATGTCTCCTGAGTTCATTTGACATATAGTAACGGGTAACTTTAGTTATATTTAAAAAATATATTTTTAATTAACACGCGCTTTTCTATATTCCTTTAACATTTTCCAAAAAAATATATTTAATTTATACAATTATCATTTCCATATTTAAAATAATTGGTTGGCAAAATATTGTTACCAATCCACAAATTTCAACAATAATATTATTTTGCTTGTTATTTAAATTTCAAGTGTTTTCTATGGAATTAGTTGACAACTCAAAGTTACATAATAATCTGATGCGACCCGCACAATGTATTCGCAATAACAATTTAAATATGTTTAGAAAATGGTTACATTTTGTTGAGGCACACTTAGAAATGCAAAATAATATACAATTGTGTACATATTATAATTTACTTAAAATATAAACGTCAGTGAAGAGTGAAAAACAACTTTACATTTTATTGAAAAGATAAAATACAAAGTAAATACAACAGTTTTGGTTTTGTCTCTGCAACACATTATTTTATTTATATAGGAAATTTCAATGAATATTCAAAAGCTTTAGGAAGATAAGTATAATAGGGAAAAAATTATTATAGTTAAATATCTTTAAAAAAATACAAATCGATATTTAAAAAAAAAACAATGTAAGGAAAATCTATATCATATATATGTAAAATAACCATAATATATAGGGCAATCAACATCAAAATCAAAACATCAGCCGTTTAATACCTATGATGAATATCAAAAATTTAAAATTACGAAATTAACTGGATTTTTCTTATTTTTCAGTTTCCAAAAAAAATTTATAAAAAAATCTTAAAAT
>JANSTW010103667.1:0-17893 GCA_027564275.1 Diadocidia ferruginosa | reverse complement strand
TCACATTGGCAATGCAATCGCGCGCTACCGCTTCGAAACTCGTCTCGTCGCGCCTCGCCTCGCCGCGTCGCGTCGCTTTAGTGTGCGGGGTTTCATATATTTACATGTAAACTTCTCTAAGAAGTAAAAATCGCGTCGAGCCTCGCCTCGTCGCGTCGCTCTAATGTGCGATAAGCTTAATGATGCAAAAAAGATTTTGAAATTATTATTTGGTATATTTAAGTATTTTTGACTTTATACGTAATCGTAATTTAAATTTAATTCGGTTCGTGTTAATTATACATATTTTAGATCATCTTTAAAATTTAATTGTCTTTACTTTTATATTATTTCTAATTCATCGATGCGTAAACAATCGTGTTTTGTTGTTTTATATATATATATATAAAAAACATTAGCT
Organism: Diadocidia ferruginosa; assembly: GCA_027564275.1. Taxonomy (NCBI): domain Eukaryota; kingdom Metazoa; phylum Arthropoda; class Insecta; order Diptera; family Diadocidiidae; genus Diadocidia; species Diadocidia ferruginosa. Next base: position 17,493 of record JANSTW010103667.1, on the reverse strand, counting down.
AATGATCTCTGTGGGTACATTTCCAAAAAAATAGATGTTTATACTTTTTAGCCATATATACACAATTTTCAAATATTATGTGGAATTTTCTCGAAAACGGCTTCAAAGGCCGTAGTTATCTAATTAAACCGATACAGTTGCTCAGTTAATTGATCGATTACAGTTAACATCGGGATCCGAACCCAAAAACCGGGACTGATTTAGGGAAAATTTTAAGTTTTCTGTGATAAAATATTTAAATAAAATATCATATCCTATATCATATTGTTGTTTAGCGGTTTAAGCTTGGTAAAGCATTTGAGCGATATGTCTTTGGGTGTTATGTCCTGCCAGTGTTTTTACGTTTTGTGTCTATTTAGGTATATCTTATATTATAACTATAATTTAATCTTATAATTAAAAATAAATATATTTTTTGGGATAATTGTAAAGGATAATTTTTTACGTACAAGAGTTAATAATACAAACAAAAATGTGTGACTGTTTTTCTATTTATTTATTTCCTTATTGTTTTTCTTATTGCAATAAATAACAATATTATCTTAATTACAGTTTTACAAAATAATTCAGTTATTAATCTTAATGCAAAAATGAAATTTAATTGTGTTCAGCAATGTTGTGCTACCTCAAAATTAAACAAACTTCCGAAACCATGGAAGGCAGTTATCAAACTCGACAAGGATCCAGAAAAAGCGGTAACAAAGCTTAAAGCAGATGTATTTTTGCTCATTGATTCCGAAAATGATGAGAAAGATTGTGATGCTGATTGATTAAATGATGCGACTTGTTTTGTAAAGCTTTCAAAACTTGAAGAGATTGAATTCATTGAGCTTTGGAAAATACTACTAAATGAATTAGCTTGTGCTGTCAATATATTTGAAGATTCAAAATTTTTTCTAACAGAGCTTAATTCACTGTTATATTTGGCAAGATTTAAGTGAATAGATGAAAGAGTTGAGGTTAAGCTACTCACACTCTTTGAAATGGAGGTATAGTCGAAAGCTTTGAAAAGACTTTGATTGTATGTAGATTGATACGACGATGAACAGTTTTGGATTTTTTGTAATAAGCCAACCACAATGTTACTGAAATTAGCTGATATAGCAATTGTTGATTCTATAATATATTGGAAAATATATGATTCTGATACGGTAAGAGTTTGTTGTTGAGATACATTTGCTATAGAAGATGTAACAGCAGTTACTTTTGTAACTAAAGAATATACACTACTTTGAAGAGATGTGATCAATGTGTTTACAGCTAAAGCTGATGAAAATGAAGCTTCATTTATTGACGAAAAAGTATTAATTATGGAATGAAGTGTTTGCTGGACATCTTTAACAGAGCTATCAACATGTCCACTAACATATTTCAATGAGGAAACATTTTCAAGGGCAGCGAAAATTTCATTGAAGACATTTTCAACAGCATTAAAGTTTAAAGTGTATTCTGATGATGAACTCGAACTAGATTTAGATGACGAACTACTGCTAGACTTAGAGGACGAACTAGAAGAAGATTTTGAAAAGGATTTTCCAGATGGAGACTTTTGTTCTGCAGTTTTGTTTTGTGTAGCATTGTAAACTTTGGTAACTGAACCGTCTTTATTAACTTCAGTTTCTTCAGCATGTGTAGCGCGATATGTTTCTTCTACTTCACTTGTTTTCTTTACTTTGGAATCTTCAGTCAAATTACTAGATGATTCAGCAGATGCTTTTTTATCAGATACGTTAGATGCTTTTGCGTTAGCATCGGTATGATCGGATGAACTATTGGCATTGGTAGTTGAATTACTAGATGATTGGCTAGACGCCGTTGCGTTGTCAGATGAAGTGCTATTTGAAGTACTAGCAGATGTTAAATCAGATGAACTATTAGTGTTGCTAGTTAAATTACTAGTTGATTCAGCTGTTGCATTTGAATCAGTTGTGCTGTCAGATTGAGTAGAAGCAGTTTCGTTGTATGAACTATCTGTATTGGCAGATGCAGTACTATCAGATATTACATCAGATGAGCTGTTTGAGTTGACAGTGGAATTACTAGCAGCTTCAGCTGATTCATTTATATCAACTGTGTTGTCAGATTGAGTTGATGCTGTTGCGTTATATGAACTATCAGAGTTAATAGATTCAGTACTATTTAAAGCACTATCAGATGTTACATCAGATGAACTGTTTGAGTTGACAGTTGAATTACTAGCAGTTTCAGCTGATTCAATTAAATCAACTGTATTGTCAGATTGAGTAGATGCCGTTGCGTTATAAGAACTATCAGAGTTAATAGATGCAATACTATTTAAAGCACTATCAGATGTTACATCAGATGAACTGTTTGAGTTGACAGTTGAATTACTAGCAGCTTCAGCTGATTCAATTAAATCAACTGTGCTGTCAGATTGGGTTGAAGCTGTTGCGTTATATGAACTATCAGAGTTGGCAGTTGATGTTACATCAGATGAACTGTTGACATTGCTACTGAAATTACTAGATGATTCAGATGATGCATTTGAATTAAGTGTGCTGTCAGATTGAGATGAAGCAGTTGCGTTGTATGAACTATCTGTATTGTCAGATGCAGTACTATTTAAAGTACTATCAGATGTTGCATCAGCTTCAACTTCATCAACTGTGCTGTCAGATTCGATTGTTGAACTGGAAGAACTATCAACACTATCTGTTTCATTTGTTGAAGTAGTAGATGAGTCAGAGGAATTACTTAAATCAGAAATAGTACTAGAACTATTGATTGCTTCAAGGGTTGCATTGTAAACGCTTGAAGCTACTGCGTTGTAAGAATTTTTAAAATTTGAAGTTGCATTTGAAATGGAATTAGCTGCAAATGTAGTAGCAGATTCTAAAGATGCATAATTGATAGCGTCAAGGGCAGCATTGTAAGCGCGTGAAGCTTCTGAATTGTAAGAATTATTAAAATTTGAAGTTGCATTATTGATAGTTTCAAGGGCAGCTTTGTAAGCGCTTGAAGCTACTGCGTTGTAAGAATTGTTAAAATTTGAAGTTGCATTTGAAATGGAACTAGCTGCAAATGTAGCAGCAGAGTCTAAAGATGCATTATTAATAGCTTCAAGAGCAGCATTGTAAGAATTGTTAAGATTTGAAGTGGCATTTGAAATGGTATTAGCGGTCAATGTAGCTGTTGAATCTAAGGATGCATTATTGATAGCCTCAAGAGCAGCATTGTAAGCGCTTGATGCTTCTGTATTGTAAGAATTGTTAAAATTTGAAGTGGCATTTGAAATGGTATTACGGGCCAATATAGCTGTTGATTCTAGGGATGCATTATTGATAGCTTCAAGGGCAGCGTTGTTAGCGCTTGATAATATTGTGTTGTAAGAATCGGTAAAATTTGAGTTTGCGTTATTGATTGCTTCATGGGCAGCATTGTAAGCGCTTGAGGCTTCTGAATTGTAAGAATTGTTAAAATTTGAAGTTGCATTTGAAATGGTATTAGCGGCCAATGTAGCTGTTGATTCTAAGGATGCATTATTGATAGCTTCAGAGGCAGCGTTGTAAGCGCTTGATAATGTTGCGTTGTAAGAATCAGTAAAACTTGAAGTTGCATTATTGATAGCATTAAAAGCAGCATTGTAAGCGCTTGAGGCTTCTGAATTGTTAAAATTTGAAGTAGCATTTGAAATGGCACTAGCGGCGAATGTAGCAGCAGATTCTAAAGATGATGTTGCATTATAAGAATTGTTCAAATTTGAAGTTGTATTGTAATTGCTTGAAGACACTGCATTGTAAGAATCGGTTATATTTGAGACTGCATTTGAAGAGGAACTAGCGTTAAATATGACAGAAGAATCTGAAGATTCGTTGTAGTTTGTTTCAATTGTGCTGTTAGATAAACTAGAAGCTGCAATATTGTAAGAGTTGTCAATATTTGTTGAAGAGGTAGAAGCAAACGTGGCTGAAGTATCTGAAGAATCATTAAAAGTAGCTTCATTTGTGCTATTAAATGAACTAGAAGCTGCATTATTATAAGAGTTGTCAATATTTGAGGAAGAATTAGAAGTTGAATCAGCGACATAAATGGCAGACGTATTCAAAGAGCTATCGATTTTTGCAGACTCAATAGTTGCAGAGCCAGATGCTGATTCAGATGAAATATCAATAACTGAGACAGAGGAATCGGAAGAAACAGACGAGTTCGTTGTTGCAATGGAATTACTTGAAGAAGCAGAAGTAGAAGCTATAACATTTGAAGAATTGTCAATAATTGCAGATGCAGCTCCATTATAACTTAGTGATGCAGATGAAATATTGGTACTTGAATCATCATTAGGCATAGAAATATAATTAAACGTTACACTTTTAGAGTATTTGAAATACACGGTTTGATAAATATTTGAATTTGAATAATCAATGTTTTCTTGTGCTGAATAATTGAATACAAAACTTGTAAGTGTTGAAGCAATAGTATGCATAGATGCACTTAACTTATTCAACGAATAAACTAAACTACTTGGGTTAGCATATGTTATAGATTGATTAAATTTAAAAGTAATTTGCGTAATGAATGTGATACTGGAGGCTAAAATTGCAATAGTCTGTTGAGTTTGTTCTGACACAGAAATTGTTTGGTGGACTGCAGAAAGAGATTTTGTTAAAATTGATTGAGATAGAAGAAGAACTGTGTTAAGTACCAAAAATGAAGACTGAATAGATTCAACCGACTCAACTGTTGCAACAGAAGCATTATCAGATGCTGATTGAGTTAAAGCTGTAATAGCAACAATGAATTGTTGCAAATTTACGGCAACTGATTGAATAGCAAGAGAAACGTTTTGTGATGAAACCTTACTGTTTACTTGTTGCGATTTATTTACGCTTGAGGTTAAGGTAGTCAAAGATGTCTGAATTGATGTAGTTATTTGAGTGAGTGATGATGTGACACTTTTTAAAGATGCTAAATTGTTAATAGTTAAATTAAATACGTTAAAAGATGATGCAATGATTGATGTAAATTTGGTAACTGCTTCAGTGGAAGATTGTACAGCACTAAATACTTGATTGGAATTCTTAATAACCGATAACAAAGATGCACTTACATTTTGAAGAGTAACACTTGAATTTTGAGTAATTAAAGTAAAATGTTTAAAAAGTGATTCGTACGAATTTACTAAAGATAAAGAAGCAGAAGTAATTGTAGATGAAATACTTGAAATTGACTTAAGTATTTCAGATAAATTAAATAATCCACTGGTTTGAGTATTTTGTATTGGCTTAGTTGAGGTGCGTGAAACTGATTTTTTTGATTGAACTGTATCAGAGTTAGCTAAAGCATTAGCGAATGAATTATCTAAATGTTTAAATGAAAATGTATACTTTGATAAAATATCTGGTGAGCCTGCAGAAACTGTATTTAATTTGTTTGATGGTACATCATTGGAAGATTCAATAAAAGTTGAATTTTCTATAACAGTTGTTTTACTCGAAGCGTTAGCGTTTATTGTATCAGATGATGTTGCGGTATTAGAAAAATCTAGGGATTCAACAGAAGATTCATCAGATACACTATCGAAATCAGAAATCGAAGAATCGTTTGAGTTTACAGTTTCAATAACTGCAGCAGAATTAGAAGCATCAACAATAGCATTAGATGACTCAATCGCTACTACGTCAGATGTGCTATCAATAACAGTAGATTGGCTACTTGCAACAACCACACCAGATGAGATATCGAATTCATCAGACACACTATCAACAGCAGAAATCGAAGAATCATTTAAATTAATAGAACTATCGATGTTAGAAGTTGAATTTACTGTTTCAACAACTGCAGCAGAATTGGAAGTATCAACAGTGCTATCAATAACAGAAGATTGACTACTAGCAACAACTACATCAGATGAGATATCGAATTCATCAGACACGCTATCAACAGCAGAAATCGAAGAATCATTTAAGTTAACAGTTTCAATAACTGCAGCAGAATTGGAAGCATCAACAGTAGCATTAGATGACTCAATCGCAACTACATCAGATGTGCTATCAATAACAGTAGATTGACTACTAGCAACAACCACATCTGATGAGATATCGAATTCATCAGACACGCTATCAACCGCAGAAATTAAAGAATCATTTGAGTTAACAGTTTCAATAACTGCAGCAGAATTGGAAGCATCAACAGTAGCGTTAGATGATTCAATCGCTGCTACGTCAGATGTGCTATCAATAATAGCAGTTTCGTCATTTGCAGTATCAACAAAAGAAATCGAATTTACATTTGGGTCAGATATTACGTTGTATGAATTATAATTAAAAGGGGCTGGAATTGAAGAGTTAGTAGATTCATAAACTGTATTAGGAGAACCAGCATCTAAAATAATAGATTCGTTAAAACTATTCTTAACTATTGTATCTATATAGTTGGAAATATCGGATTCATTTATAAAATTTGACTCAAATACAGTATTAAATGGATGGTTTTCATATTCATTAGATGATTCAATAAGAATTTCAGATAAATTATCAGCTTCATTGTAAGGATTGAAATTATAAGTTGAATCAACAACTATATTAGATGGACTATTTACAACTGGTTCAATCACAAACTCGGATGAAATAGCAGATTGATTATTTTCAGCAGCATTAGTTACAACAATTTGAGAATCTTTTGTATTAATAATAGTATCAGATGAATTGTTTATAACAGCATCAGCAATAAAACCAGATGAGCTGTCAGTTTCAGAAGTTTCAAGAGATTGTTTAACTAAAATTGAATTATTTGTAGAGTCGATATCAGTTGTTCCAACTACAGTTTGTTCACCTGTTAAAACAATAGCCTGACTATTATCAATAATAATATCAGATGCTACAATATTATCAGATGATATCGTTGATGCAGTATTAGCAATTACAACCTCTGATAAAATATCAGACTCATCAGATACACTATCAAAAGCAAACATTGAATCCTCGTTAGAGCTAACAGATGCTTCATTAATTATTACAGGTGAATTAGAAGCTTCAATATTGACGGAGTCAACAATACTGGATTGACTTTCGCTAAGAACAATGTCAGATTCGATGATCTTATCAGATGACACCGTTGATGCGTCATTAGTAATAACAACGTCAGATGAAATATCTGACTCATCAGATACACTATCAAAAGCAAACATCGAATCCTCGTTGGAGCTAACAGATGCTTCATTAATTATTACAGGTGAATTAGATGCTTCAATATTGACGGAATTAGAATCGGTAACTGTTAATTGAGAAGATTTATCAACAATATTGGATTGACTTTCGGCAAGAACAATGTCTGATTCGATGATCTTATCGGATGATACCGAACGATTTGTTTCATCTGATACACTGTCAACATTTGATATAGAATCTTCTGTTGACTCAAAAGATACAGTTGGTGCATTCGTTACAATAATTGGAGTGCTGCTCGAAATTGACTCAGTAGCTACTACGTCAGATGAATTAATATTGTTTATTAAAATAGAATCATCAATTTTGTCTACAACATCTGACGAACTTCCAAACACAATTGGTGCAGCTTGATTCCCAACAATAATATCGGATGAGCTAACAGTTGTTTCATCAAATGAGTTATTGTCTGCAATAAATGTTGCATCATTAGAAGTATTAATAGTAATGTCAGACGATTTTTTTTCTGAGAAATCTAATGAAGCTAGAGAAGAAGCATCAGAAGCACTGGCAAAAGAATGATTAGAAACACTATTTGAAGCATTTAATTGACTACTAGCTACAACATCTGATGAACCATCAAAGCTAGCTGTTGCAGACGAACTTTCATTAACAATTATTGGAGAATCGACTATTATGTCGGACGAACTAGTGGAAATAACATCGGCAGCAATATCAATTGATGAATTTGAGTCTACAGATGCTACATTATCAGAAGTAAGAACGGTTGTATTTGCAGAACTAGAAACAATAACATCGGATGAATCATTTTCCTCAACGGTAGAACCAGCAACTAAAACAACCGATGAATTTGATGTAGTATTTTCAGAAGATTCAACAGATAAAATAGCCGATGTGTCTATGGATGATTCCAAATTTTCAGAATTAGATGAACTGGAAGAGGTTATGGATGGATTTGTAACAGTTTCTGTAGAAGTGGAAATGGTAACAATTTCTGCATTATTTATTGAGTTGACTGATGGGACATTGTCGGCTACGGACACTGAATTTTCGGAAATGCTATCAGATGAAGTATTAGCAATATTTTGACTTGTTACAAATTTAATATTTTCGGAGTAAGTAAAGTAAACAGTTTGATAAATACTTGATCTTGCATAATCAATACTGGTTTCAGTTGAGAAACCAGAAACAACAAACGTAACTGAAGAAGCTACAGATTTTAATGAGTCGCTTAGTTTATTTAAAGCTATGGAAAAGTTTCCGAATCTTGCAAATGAAACTGATTGATTAAATTTGAAGGTAATTTCAGAAATTATGGACACAGTTGAGATTAATGTTTCTATAGTTTTTTGAGTTTGTTCTGAAATGGTAACGGTTTGATGGACTGCAGAAAGTGATTTGGTTACTATTGATTGTGATACAAGAAGAACACTGTTAAGAACCAATAATGAAGATTGAATAGATTCAATAGATTCAACTGTTGCGAAAGAAGCATTATCAGATGCTGATTGAGTCAAAGCTGTAATGGAAACAATAAATTGTTGCACGTGTAGAGCAACTGAGTGAATGGCATCGTTAAAAGATTCAGATGATGATTTATTATTTTTTTGATGTGATGTTTTAGTTGCACTTGTATTTAAAGTGATCAACGAAGTTTGGAGGGAATTTGTTAATTGGGTAAAAGTGGTTGTAACAGTTTCAATAGAAAATATATTTTTAAAGGAATAACTAAATGTGTCGAATGAAGACTGTATAACAAATGAAAGTTTGCTTAAAGATTCAGTAGCACTAAATACTTGATTAGATGTTTGCATGACAGATGATAAGGATGCACTTAAGTTTTGAAGACTTGAACTTGAATTTTTGGTAATTGAATCGAAAGACTTAAAAAGCGAATCAAACGATGTTGCTAAAGATGAAGAGGCCGTTGTAAGTGTTGATGTAATTGATGATGTTACAGTATTAAATATTCCGGATAATCCAGTCAAGGGTAAATTATTAACTGGTACTGGAGCAACTTTTTGGCCAGTTGATGCCTGGTGCTTTCCGGCTTGAGCTTTAGCATGTCCTTGATTGGTTGCAAAAGAATTTCCTTCAGCTGTATTGTATCCATTACTTGATTTAGCAGATGCGTACGAATCGCTATAACCATTTCCATAATTTATTGCTGTTGCTTCTGAATCAGCAAAATTATGTCCATGTCCATTAGATGAAGCTACAGCTTTAGCTTGAGCTTTATTTCCACCAAACAAACCAAGACCAAGTCCGCCAAGGTCGAATGGTACGGCGACAATACACTATAAAACGATAACGAAATAACCGGTTAAATCACAATATTTTCAAAATATTTATTTTCTTTACTTGCAAACTAAAAGCAAAAACCAAAACTTCTAAAATACACTTCATGAATAAAAGTTTTTTGTTTTTATTAATTAACAGAAACTAAAACTGATGATGATCCTATTTAAAACATACTCTTTTATAGCCAAGAAGTTTGCTTAACAAAAAAGATAATTTATTTGATTTGCGTATATCGTAATTACAAATATAAAGATAGATACAGAAAATATGTACAACTGTTTCGTTCACCATTAAGACGATTGTTCTTATATTATATAATCTCTATTTTACTAAAACGAAATAAATGTTTTTCAAAAAAAATATATTAGAAAATATTCGTCGAATGAAAATGCATACTTGTCGATTATACAGGGTGATCTCATCTCAATAATATAATTTTCTTTAAAAAATTATCGAAATACATACTTAAATTTATAGAGATTACAATCAGTCGCAGGCATATAGCCTGCGGTTACACTCTAATCTTCTTCAGGCACAGGATAAACATGTGTTACATTGTACCAATATATCATAGCGTAACTTCTCATTGATAATCTACATCGAAGAAGTGATTTTCTAAAATGGCCGAATAGAATAATATACTTTAAATATTTTAAACAAAGTCATAGTAGGTGTGCGTAAACGCCTACTTCCTTTCCGAAATTAGCCGAGTACTGCAAACTCTATGCTGTTCAGGGGACACCCCGTATCATCCTACAAAGTTTGGAGGATTCCAAGGAGAAATTCTACATATTTGCCTTTAATTCTATTCAGTTTTTAGCACCCTGTACAACAACATAATCAAATAAAAATTGTGTACACAACATTGTCATTGAAATTTAATACGTAATCTAAAATTGTTTCAAAGCAATGGTTAATATTTCCTATTTATTTTGACAAGTGGCTCTATGCAATCTGTATTAAAAAATTATTTGTTTTAAATATAGTTTTATTTTAGCGCGTAAGTATAAGCAATTAACACAATATATTATTTGGCTTCTGTAAAATAAATTATTCAAATAAATAATATCAATATTGAAATAGTTAAAAAAATAGTATTATAAGTATTCGATATTTTATTATTTTCCGTACATGCTATTACGTTTCAAATAATTTATTTAATTTCCAAAATCAATTTAAATGTACTTTTCGTATGCAATAAACGGTAATAATGAGTCTCAAAATTCAAATTTTATTAATGTATATAATCATATGGTACAGTGATTTATCGTAAAAATGTATCTTTATTTTATCACAGAAAATGTTTGTACTAATTAATATTTAATAAGTTTACAATAGCCAATGTCTCTAAATAAAATCACACAAAAATGTGCCATTTTTTTTTAAATTAAATAAACTCTATAAATAAGTTTTTCTTCGCCCACCCCATAATATAGGTGGGACTTATCGATATTTAGGTGTATAAAAAATATAACTTTAATTTTAAAACAATATTAATTTTAATTTATTTGCATAATTTTATTTAAATGTGTTTGTTGAATAAATACAAAATACAATTGTTTTAATATGTTGGATTGTAATGAATTTTCTTAGATGAGGTACAAGTCAGAGGTGGGTTTTCGTGTGCGAAAAAAAAATCGTAATTCGCTGCACGCATTTAAAATAAAACCAATTATGTAAAGAAGATCCAACCTCAAAGTGCGGTTAATTAAAAACCCCGCTGTAAATTTTGCCAATTCCTTAAGGTCACGCCATTAATTCCCTTCAGCATTTGCTTTCTGCAACGATGTTCGACGCTACGAAGCCTTAGGTCGGTCATATCTTTGCGCTTACTTTGTGATTTCCACTTTCCACTCTCCAGCGCCACAAGGTATACCACTAGTTCAGTGATGCCCGTGCGGTACCTCAATTCGCTCCACCAGCTCCACAAAGGATATTTCAACAATATAAAAAAAAGAAATTGCTCAAATCGCTCTTTTAATATAAATAAAACATCTTAAATTATGAACAATAAAATAAAATAAAAATTGACATTACCGTTGTTATTTTCTTTTGTTAATCATCTCTGTTATTATAAAAAAAATTATCGACAAATTTTACAAAAGGAAAAAAATATAAATTTATACAATAGATTTTATTTTTTAAATGCTGCAGCTCTTTAGCCATAAAATTGTGGGCCACGATGCACTAGTTGGTTTTCGCACAGTATTGAGATTGACAACCTGCTTTCTTACCATTGCTTCCATTTTGAACACCAGTTCTGCTCAACATTTTCCTCATTCAAGGACGGATCATGGCGTAAAAACTTAATTTGTGTTTTAAATTTATTAAAACCAAAAATGGTGTTAAAAACATATAGCTGCGGTTCTTTAATTACATTTGGGGTCACGACTCACGAGCAAATAGAATGGTGTCACGTTAGGTCTATAACATTCATGTAATTAATTAATTTTGAAAGATGTTGTTCGGTTAGTTAGTTATTTCAATTGAATTATAATCGGTCAACAAATCGATGGTCTCGATTGAATCGGACGTATCTCGCAAATTGCCGAAATTGAGATATAGATGACATTTTGTTTATTATAGCATTTTACATAATTTTTTATTAATTTGGTAACAATGTGACTGCGGTAATTTTTTTTATTTCCGGTTTAAAAATACGTATTTATATATTTAACAAAGGAATCAGACGTATCTGAATTAGTTTTTTGTCTCTCCTGTAAAATGGCTAAAACGTATATTTTACAGACAATTTTTATGTCAGTTGCAATAAATTTTAGCACACAAATTGCACTATCTTTAAATTCACGTAGTCTTTTTAGAATAATTAAGTACAATTTAAGTGAATTTTTGAGATAAATACCAATTATGTCATATGGATAGAATATTTTTAACATTTGCCTCAAACATTTGTTATCAAAATACAATAAATTGGAAAGACAATTCGTTATGAATATTCTAATTTTAAAGTTTTGTGAGTAAACATTAATTAGATTTCGCAAAAAATATCGATATTCTCTGCATGACTTATTTATATACGCCTATAATTTGACAATATTGTCTATAAAAGAGCTTAATTATTATTTAAAACCATTATAAAGTTTACTTTTTGAGAAGCTTTTGTATATCCTATATCTTTAAGTTTATCTTTACAAAATAAGTTTTCTCATACACAGATTATATTATAGTCGGATATAATATTATCGCAATTTTTTTACGAAAGCTCAAACTGATGACCTTCTAGGACATCCGTACCCGTAAGATTTATTTCGTATAAATTTGTATATTATATTTTGTGTATGATGATTATTATTTAAGTTTTGACAAAAAGAAAATTAATTTTTTTACATTAAATTAGTTACCTAAAATTTTACTGAAAAATAAATAACTTTGGCTGTCCGTCCGTCCGTTCGTTTGCACAATAAAGTACATAAAGAAATAGAAAGTACAATAAACAATCTTACATTTTTTTTCGGGATAGTTGAATTTCATATTGAATTGATAATAATTTTGCTCGGATAACACTGATACAAAAAAGTCATCTATGCTTTCTTTAGTATCTAGTTCAAGAAATGTATCTTCACTGAGAAGGAATTTTATATGATGATACGAAATACGTGTAATAGCCAAATGTCTAAAATCATTATTTTTCAAAGATTTAAGGTATTTTTTTCTGTTTCGTCGCAATAAATAATTTAAATCTTAAAACCACAATATAAATTCATTGTGAAATTATATTGCATTGTCATACCGAAGATATATAATATTGAAGAACAAATATTGTCAAATTTGCAATTCGAAATAATCTAAAAACAAAGAAAATCTGTTTTTATATTTTTGTGTGCGTATAAACAAGGCTTTTTTAAACACAAGAGTTTTTTTCAATTTGTTGTTTTTTGCAATTTATTCTGTTTACAATTTATTACATAATCACAATCCAAATTTACCTATTTTTATATTTATTCATATTATATTTCGATAATTTTTTTTTAATTAAATTTATTTATTTTATCTTAATAATTAAAAGATATATTTAAATTTTAAAGACAATATCTTACGTAACAATTCAACATATTATTTTCGAAATATTTTAGAAAGGTTCTTAGAATATCTATTATAATAGGGCTTGTGCATTGCGAATATTTACTATTTAAGTAGTAAAAACGTAGTAAATACTAATTATTATTAAATTAAATTCAATTTGTTATTTTTTTTAATTACATTTATTAAAACATTGTGTACATGATTTTTAAACCAAAATTTCAAATTTCTATACAATATTTTAAAATCATTATACATTGTATTTCTGTTATTTTATCAAAGGATAGTTAAATCCACTACCAAGACCACTATAGGATAATGCCAAAGTCGATAAAGACGTTGTAAGACTAGTTGCAGAGCTGACAGCTGTAGCTATTGATTTGAAAGCTTGACTATATGATGATACATTTTGACTAGAAGCTATTTGACCAAAAGATTTTTGCGATAATAAGCTAGATAGACTACGAGATACATATTGAATAGAGCTGCTGAAAATGCTATTAAATTGAGTATATTGTGCGAAAGAAGAAGAGAAAGAGTTTATTTTGTTAGAATTAGAAACTAAATTAGTATGCAAGGTTTGCAAGTATGATGAAAAATTTGTTACACTTTCTGAAATCGACTCAAAGTTGAATAATGATGAGAAAGATTGAGTTAGTTGTGATGATGAATTGTAACTTAAAGACGCTTGTTGAACTACAGTCAAGAGACTTGAAACTGATAAATTGGTACTGTAAATAATAGACGTTACTGATTCTATGATTGATTGGAATACATATGCGTTTTGTGAACTAATAGTTTGTTTTTCAGCAACATTTGATATAGCAGAAATAAGAGAACTAAAGTTATTGGCTAATGTTGTTGTGTGGCTACTTAAACTTACTATCAATTCAGAAATTGATGAGGCACTTGAGAAAGATTCTTCTGAAATGTATGAGTATGATTCAAATACAGTATGTATACTTTCTTGAATTGAAGTAATTGATGTATCTACATATCCCGAAACATATTCTAAGTCACTAACTGATTGAACACTTGATAATATTTCTTCAAACACTGAATCAATTGATGAAGAGGTTGTTTCGTAGATTGAAGATTCTGACGATTCGTATGTTTCAGCTCCATTAAACGTTTCAGCTTCATTATAGGCTTCAGTTTCATTGAAGGTTTCAGTTTCACTGAAAGTTTCAGATTGTGTTTCAGTTTCAGTTTCGGATAGAGTTTCATTTGTTTCAGATAGAAGTTCTTCATTTATGCTCGAATTATTTTCAGTTTGAACTGTATTTTGTTCTTCCGATACAGACTCTGCAGCAATTGTGTCTGATTGCTTTGACTGTTCAGATGATACTAAAATTGTTGAGATTTCATCATAAATTGATTGATAAATAGATGATTCAGTAAAATCAGAAGAGGTAGTTTCTGTTGAACTAAAACTAGCTACAGTGGATGTTAGTGTGGATGCAACATTACTTAAAGAGGAACTCAAAGTTGAAAGATTTGATTCGATTTGAGTAGATTCAACAATAGATTGACTAAATGTTTCTGTTATTTCAATTACTTGTGAGAATGCAGTTGTAATGATTTGAAGATTTTGTTCAGTTTCTTCAGATACATAAATTGATTGACTTGAATAAATTGCATATTCAAATACTGACTGAACCAGATATAGAGAACTGGAAAGATGTAATAAGGATGTTTGTACGCTATCAGTTGAATATAAGTTAATAACATTATCACTACTAGCATGAATAGCAGCAGTAACTGCAACAACAAGTTGTTGGACACTTGAAGTAATAGTTTCTGAGTGGGAATAGATTTGTTCTGACGACAATTCTTCAGATTCGGTAAACAATGAAGTAAAGACCTCAAGTTGACTTGAAATGTTAGAGACATAGGTTTCAACTAAGCTAAATTGGCTTGAACTTATACTTGAAATAATCTGAGAAAATGAGGAAGAAGCAGCGGTTTGTACTATTGATACGGTTGCTTGTTGGCTTAACACAACTTCACTAAACTGTGATACTGCAGTACTAACAACAGATGAAACTTCTTGTACTGATGAATTAATGGAAGAAGTTTGAATACTTGAGAAAGTTGTTTCAAGTGTTTGTAAACTGGTGGCTGCAGTTGATTTGATTGAAGTTTGTGCAGAAGAATCGACTTCTTGGACGGCTGGATAGATTACTTGAGGTGGACTAGCTGGTTTAATTGGACCACCTGGATTTACCTTTGGGCCAGCTGGAATAAGAGGACCACCTGGGTTAACTTTTGGTACTGGAGCAGATGGTTTAATTGGACCACCTGGATTTATCTTTGGGCCAGCTGGAATATTTGGACCACCTGGATTTACCTTTGGACCAGCTGAAATAATTGGACCACCTGGGTTAACTTTTGGTACTGGAGCAGATGGTTTAATTGGACCACCTGGATTTATTTTTGGGCTAAGGTAATTTGAAATTTTGCCTGAAGTAACTGTGGAAGATGCAGAAGAAGAAGCATTCGCTGAGGAACCTGAATTATTTGCCGATACTGAAGCTTGACTAGATGATCCTGCTGATCCGTAAGCGATGCGGGATGGACCTGATGGTTGGATTTTAGCTGGACCTGGACCGAGTGGCACTTTTGTTGTTGTTGGAACTTTAGCGGGTCCTGGACCCAATGGAAGTTTTGGTCCAGATGGAATTTTCACAGGCCCTGGTCCAAATGAAACTTTTGGTCCTGATGCTTTAGGTACAACAGATGATCCAGAGTTAACAATAGAGGTTGAAGATGCAGTAGTACTAGATGCTTTGTTAATTGCACTTGATGAAGCCGTAGAACTTGATGAGGCTGAAGAACCATTATATATTTTAGATGGTGCTGGATTTATTGGAATTTTTGGTCCAGATGGAATTTTTGGTCCAGAGGGAATTGTTGGACCAGATGGAATTTTTGGTCCTGTTGAAATTTTAGCAGGTTCAGGACCACATGGTTCTTTTGGTCCTTTCGGTGTAACTAATACAGGAGATTTTGGAATTGGTGATGGCTTTGGTGCTGGTCCTGTTGGAATTTTTGGTCCAGATGGAATTTTAACGGGGCCTGGTCCAAATGATGGCTTTGAAGGACTTACTTTTCCAGAAATAACTGTTGCCGATGAATATGCACTTGCACTAGCTGACGAACCATTGTTTGATGGAACAGGGTGAACTGGACCTGATGGAAATTTTGGCTTTGGTAAATTTTTGATCGGTCCAACTGGAGTTTTTGGACCTGATGGAATTTGAGCTGGGGGTTTTGATTTTGGTGCAACTTGACTTATTGGAATTTTAGGTTGTAATGGAGCTTTTGGTGAAATATAATTATTTCCTTTGGATACAACTTTTGCACCTGATGAAGCTCCTGCTTGTCCTTTTCCATTAGCATAAGAAGATGAACCTGCTTGGGCCGTTTGAATACCATGTCCATTAGAGACAACTGTTGCACCTGATGAAGCTCCTCCTTGTCCTTTACCATTAGCATAAGAGGATGAAGCTGCTTGGGCTACTTCAGAACCATGCCCATTAGACACAATAGTTGCCCCTGATGAAGCTCCTGCTTGTCCTTTACCATTAGCATAAGAGGATGAAGCTGCTTGAGCTACTTCAGAACCATGTCCATTAGACACAACTGTTGCACCTGATGAAGTTCCTGCTTGTCCTTTTCCTTTAGCATAAGCAGATGAACCCGCTTGGGCCGTTTGAGAACTATGTCCATTAGAGACAACTGTTGCACCTGATGAAGATCCTGCTTGTCCTTTTCCATTAGCATAAGACGATGAAGCTGCTTGGGCTACTTCAGAACCATGTCCATTAGACACAACTGTTGCACCTGATGAAGATCCTGCTTGTCCTTTTCCATTAGCATAAGACGATGAAGCTGCTTGGGCTACTTCAGAACCATGTCCATTAGACACAACTGTTGCACCTGATGAAGATCCTGCTTGTCCTTTTCCATTAGCATAAGACGATGAAGCTGCTTGGGCTACTTC